>JAQGCP010001784.1:0-11631 GCA_034699885.1 Acrobeloides thornei | reverse complement strand
TATGTGAAAAATCGATTGCGTGCATGATCGAAGCTTGAAAATGCTTGATTCAGGGAAATAAGTGTGTATTGAAGCGAAAATATGAAACATTTTCATATCTTCGCTTCAATATACACTCTTATTTCCCTGAATCAAGCATTTTCAAGCTTCGGGAATGCGCGCAATCGATTTTTCACATAAAATTACTCATAGAAAAGTCATTTTTGCAAAAATTTTTAAAAAAAAGAATTTTTTCGGAGATACTGCTGCAAAGTTTAAAGTAAAAATTGCCAAAATTAAATTTTGAAACAAAAACCCTTCAAATTCTTTTCAGTACCATGAAAATGTTCAGAGAGAGGCAAAAATTTAAACAAAATGTTCTAGGGGAGGGGTATAATCTTTTTTGTTGAAAAATGGAAAATAGCAGTAATAATAGATCAATTGAACAACTTTTTATGAAAAACTTTCTTCCATTATTTGAGCTTTTGAGTTATATTCCTAATATTTCTAGAATATCATGTTCAATTAATGAAATAAAGATTTTCATGAAAAGTGATTTTTTTTTAAACGATAATTTTGAATTTTCTGTTGTCCAATGATTTCGTTTCAATACACAGATTTTGTTTAGTCCCTGATTTTGACTGATTCAATCGGTGCGATAAAAGTCTTTTTCAAAAATTCGACTATATTTTCCATTTTCCAAAAAAGATTTATAGACCCCTGGTCATTGGTTAGTCAATTCTTTAAGCTATTTTCGATTGAAAACAGCAAGAAGAAAAATCGTCTTAATTTCTTGAGTTTGTTCAAAACTTTGCTCCTCCCTGATATTGAGAAATGTGCTACTTATGATGACTGAATATCAAAAAATCACAAGATTATCAATGAGCAATTTGAACAAAAACAGGAAGCTTTGAAAAAGAAACGACGCATGAATAACCCATGGACATAAAAGAAGCAGCCGCTAAAAGAACGATAATTGTTTTTTTTAATAGTTTAGGTGCAAAAAACGATGCTAAAAATCGAACACGAAAAAACGTTAATTTTTATAACTGCTAAATTTTCAACGAGCTCTCTCCGAAGCGTAATTAAAGGACCAGAGTCCAGTGGGAAAAAGTTGGTGCCATTGTTTTGTTGATATTCGGAAAGTTGATAAAAAATGGAACATTTTTTGTTTTTACGCATGTTGATTCATAAGGTGCCGTAAAAACAAAAAATGCTCCATTTTTCATGAAATTTCCGAATATCAACAAAACGGCAACTTTTTTCCCCACTGGATCGATCCTTGAAGGGTATCGAACAATGAGGGGGGTAATCGACTTTCCTATATCTGACAAAGACCGAAAACGAAAATTTCCTTCGCATGCTGGAAAAAATCACTAAGGAGCGATTGTTTTTGTAAAAAATTTAAAATAGAAAAATTAGTGTATTTTAGGATATAAAATTTCGTTGATATCTCCATCCCTATCGGCAACTAACTACGCTATTGAAATTCCCCTATGAAATTTGGCAAACTTTTGGAGATCCCCTCTCTTTGTAAACGTTATTGATTGGACTAGATACATGGGGAAAATAGTTTAGTTATAGGATAAAGCCATTTCCATTTTTTAAATGGTTTACCCAAAACAAGGCTATATATTGAATGGCTAGTACTTTTTAGCGCAAAAATTTTTTCTTGAGTAAAAAATACATGCGCAAAAAAGTATTTGTTGCGCGAAAAAAGTATTTGCGATATTGAATAGCCTAACCGGTGTCAATCGTTTCAACTATATATACAGACAAAAATATGGATCGAATTTCCGACACGTTGAAAATAGTAAAAATAAAGCACGGCAGTAAAATTATACAATTACTAGTAAACATTTAGAATAGTATTGCGATACAGTTTAATTGAAAAAGTATCATGAAAAGAATGAATATTGTACAAAATTGGCAATTCAACTAAGGCAGTGGCGTAGCCAAAGGGAGGGAGAAGTCGGGCAACTTGCCCCCATTCAGGCCAAAGGCTGGAAAAAATCATATAAGGGTCCCTCCATATGCCATTTTTGAAAAATTTTTTTTCAAAAATATCAATTTTTTACAAAAGTTATCTATTTTTTAAACGTTTTAATCATTTTTTATCTTTAAAAAATTCAAATTTTCCTTTGAAAACACTTTCCCCTCATTCTGGATTTTTGGCTACGCCACTGAAATAAGGATAGAGAGCATAGGGTGGAAGCTTGTTGAAGGCATAGACAAGAACGGGACGACAATTGTGCTTGTAATTCCCTTCATCGTCCCGTTATTGTGTATGCCTTCTTGAAGCTAAAAGACTAGGATGGCTATATACGGAAGACGAGTTGAAAACTAAATTTGATTTGCCGCGACTATTTAACTACAATACTTTCAGAACGTTGTTTTCCAGCTTCAGATGAATCGGCAATACACCCATCTATATGCCCATTTTCAGATGCTTTATTCTGAATTGAGCATCGCACATCTTGTTTGCAACTGCTAAATACAACTTTAGCCTTAATTTTATGGAACGAACAAATTCAACCTTGGGTCAAATGTTCCATTTTCATAAATGGGGAGAATTCCAGAAGAACAAGTCGACGACGTCCCACATGAGTCATGCTTACTTCTGCCTTCTATATCTAGGATTTCAAATTCATGGTTCGATGAGTCAATACTCTCATAGCGATTTCGGTGATGATAGCCATTGTTTAACGGGATCTGTAAAAGTATATTCTTCAGCAGTTCTAGTATATTTTTGCTTACCCCATTGCATAGTGATGCACGCGAAACTCCATTCTCTTCACAAATGTTTTTGCTTGAAGCTAGTTGTTTTGTTTGCAGATTTTCAATCTCCTATAAAAAGTACAATGTATAGCGCGATTCCTTCAAAGCATACTTCTAATAAGCGCTTATATTCGGCTATCATACGATCTTCATAAGGAATTGGCACTTTTGTCAAACCATCAATATCCAAAAAATCCTACAAAATTGTTATAATTTTGTTACAAATAAAAAATTAATTTCAAAAAGCTCACTAAGGGGAATTTGGAAGTGGCCGACAGGTTTTGCCTAGGATCATTCGAGCAATTTCTGGCACAATTATGCTGTAGTGACCCGTTTAAAAGATGATTTCTAAAAAGAAAGTTTGGAACTACTACACAAATAGGGGGCTGTTTCAGAAAAGGCTTGTGTATTTAAGCAAAAAGTCGCAAAAATGCGATTTTTGAGACTTTTCGCTTCAATACACAAGCTTTTTCTGAAACAGGAAAGCGTTTTTTCGCTTTGAAAATGTCAAATTCGGATTCCCAGCATGTTTTTACTTAATTTTCACGTGGGTGGATAAAAATATTTAGTCAAAATTTACGAATAAACATTAGGAGATAGACCATAACATTGCTCTAATGATGTCAAGCTAGACGCTGATTGTGAGCGGGAAAGCGTGCATACTTTTTCTTTATCTGTCATAGAATCACTCGAGTGTATGCCATTTCCATTGCTAATTGAAGCTGGAGCTCGCATTTCTTCCTCCTGAAGGGAAATACATTATTCAATAAAATAATTCCCTGACTAACCGGGTTATTTATTAGTGCGTCGGCGTCTGTACAACAATAGACCTCCTTCCAAAGCCGTATCTCAGAAACTCCAACAGGGCATCGCAGTCTTTTCTTATAACGCTTTTCATATGCCGGATTCACAAATATACGATTGTGTTCTCCTAGAAAATCCCAAACGGAGAAAAGTCGGATGGCGTTCAATTTCTCAGCAGGATTCTCGTCGATTTCCGCATTTTCATGGCTTTTATCTGGGTCTAATGACTGATTTTCAGAGACACATTGTTCAGAAGCATCTTTCACGCTATTAAATAAGAAAGTTCCAAATAAGCCGGAGTATGAGTGCTGCGCCAACTTCATCAAATAGCGTTGGTTGAATTCAAATGCTTCTGGGTTTAGAATCCATAACTGATGAACACAGTCGAGCCTAAAATAAGGAATTAGAATATTGTCCTTCTTTACAGGGTGAGCCAAAAAAATTTTTTACGTTTTTCGAAAAAATTTTTGCGATAACTCGCTTCAATCGGCCCTCCCCCTTTAACAAGTTACCATTGAAGGAAGACTGGCGAGCGTTCATTTGGGTCTCCATTTAGAATTCCATTGCGATCAGCAAATTTATGTCCGAATTCTATCCATTCTCTCCTTACAAGAGCTTCGAATCCCTAGAAAAAAATTTAGAGGTTGTGAAGTTCATTGATAAGTTACCTGGAAAGTGCGATATCGTGGATCTGCTATCAACTTGCATAAAGAGACAATTTGTGTAGTGCGATCCCAGCCGTCCGAACAGTGCACAATTGAGCTGGTTCCTAAAATTTACGAATAATGCGAATTGTGAAATCCAGGGTTGCAGGGATATTCCCGATTCCAAGGAATTTGGAAAAGTTGCCGATGATCTACCAATCGTTTCAATAAACACAATTTTATTGAGAAATCAGACATCGTTGCATATTCCCCGCAACTTTCCCAAATTCCCGAGAATTTGTGCAACCCTGATAACATCTTCTTTTCTCTTACCATTATTACACAATGCATCAGTAATTCGTTTACTAACATTAATCAAATTGGCAATGTACAAAAACCACATGGTTCCTTGTAGCGATTGAAGGAAAAATTGTTCGTCGACTGGCGCGAATAGCAAGTTTCGGAGCTGATGAAAGCTATAGCGTATGTTATGGATGTTTGGCAAGCTCATAAACTCGACTTCGGAGTTTGGATAAGTATCACTCGTCTCAAAGCCACCGCCTTTCGCTTTATTTGCCCAGGCAGCGGTGTACGATCGAGCATCGACAATAAGGATTTTTGGTTTCTTATCTTTTGTAGCTACTGAGCGAACAATGTTGTTGTACATTTTCACATCTTCGTCGTTCGGATTGCCGAAGAATCCAATCGATGGTTGAGCACAGCGCATTAAAACGCCCCCTGTTTTACGGCATCTCCAAACGGCGGTAGCAAAACGATAGAAGAAACGACCTGAACGAAGCTTTTTCAAGTCATCATCACTGACATTCGATGGCACTATCAAATACTGAGGGTATGTTGGACAAAGGCTAAATTAGCGAAATTTTAGTAAATATAGTCAAAAAATTTTTTTGGCTATTTTTTTGTTTCTTTTCATTTCAATGTACACGTTGCCTGATCAATGAAAAGTTTCGTGGTAGCCAAAAAAAATGTCGACTATAGTGAAAAGCTTACTCAAAATCCTTGTTTGCAGCACTGATTCTCCATTTTTCCGCGTCAAATCCAAGAGCTTCAAACTCCTTATTGAATTCAAGACGAACAGTATTCGACGAAAGGGTTCCTGCACCCTTACGGACCCACTCTGGCATATGATCTTTGTGCGCTGCTTCGGCAGTGAATTTAAAGGCGAATATTTCCTCTAACTTTCGGGCAGTACATGTCTTTTGAGTTAATTTCGTAAACCAGGTCATCGCTGTCGTACTATTTTCTGCTTTTAGCCTAAAATTTGGGCTTATCATGGGCACTAGTTTACTTTAGTGCTCACCTCTAAATTCATTCAAAATTCAAAAATTTGAAGAATTCAATAAAAAAGAAAAATGGCAAAAAAACGAAAAATTCATCAAAAAACATCAAAAAAATTTTTGAAAAAATCTATAGAAAAATCAAAAAATTTGTCAAAAATTAAAAAATTCACGAATTTTTAAATTTTTGACAAATTTAGCAAGTTTTGTTGAATTTTTTTGTTTTTTTTCCAAATTTTTGTTGAATTCTTCAAATTTTTATACTTTTTGATGAATTTAGAGATAAGCCTTAAAGTAAACTAGTGCCTATGTATTCTAAATTTGAGTTTATCATGAATTATATGAAAAATATGATTACCGAATCACTTTTCCATCTCTACAATGAACTAACAAAAAGATCAAATCTTTCGCTTCAATGGAATCAACCATGACCAATGGAATCGCTGTAGCTGCATTGAGGTTATGTGAGACTAGGATAACACGATACTGTGTCAGATAGAGTCGCACATGGACTAATTCTACTTGACTATCAATGGATTCACCAGGCAACAAAGTTAAGTTCGTTTCAGATGAATCATTTTTAGATATCTGCTTTACAGGCAACTAAAAAATTAACATATATAAAATGCCAATTTTTTTATTTTTGTGCATAAAGGAACATCTTAAATTTAAGACAAAATGACAGCTCTATTATGTTTTTGCCCAAAATTTTCGAAAAAACGTAAATTACTTTCGATCTTGTATGCCTGATAACTAAATGAAAAAAATACCTTATTAACAACGGTTTGACCTAGAGGTTCGTCTTCCGCTGAGTATCCATTTGTAACTGAATCCACCAACAACTTGGGATTGTCGTTCTCGGGATAGCAATGATCGTCAACACTCACTTCACGAGATGCCTCTCCAGTACACGGCATTTAATAGAGCGTTAGCAATAATAATTTTAGGAATTAGGTTTAATAGTAATCACCTTTTATAACTTTCGAATATTTGCTAAAAAATTTTAAAAAAACTTAAACACGAATCACAAAGTGTGCACGGGGGTCCCGAAAAATGTTTGGGACCCCTCCTGCACACGTATGCTCACAAACGTTGATAAAAAAAAGAAAATTTCGGAAACTGCTCATAATCACGTGCTCCCGCGAAATTTTCATCATTTTTGTTTAAAACGTTCTATACAAGAGAAAGCAAAAGTTCTGACCCAAGGGGCAAAAGTCCTGACATTTCAAAAACGTCTCGACAATTCTCGATAAGAAAACACCTTTTCAGCGTTTTTGACAATGTCAAGACTTTTGTCCGCGTGGGTCAGGACTTTTGTCCGCCTAGATCAGAACTTTTGCCTCCCCCTGTCCTCTACAAACAAAAAAAATCATACAGTTTTTCGGATATGCCTATTTTTGGACAACTTTTCGCCGCGTTAGGTTAATTGACCATTAACAATGAATTTATGCACAAAAAAAGTGCAACTAGTTAGCAGCACGCTTGATAAATATCGATGTCAATTCACGAGACAAAACCAGCCCATAAGATAACAAAGAAGTCCTTAATAGCCTACTTCTAGTCCTGGAATCGAAAAAAAACAACAAAACAGCGGCAGAAATGGAACCAAAACGCCAATAGATTGCATGACGGTGACGGGTGCGCTTCGATGGCCTACGAATCACTCGCCAACATGCGCATATCGATCGACACGTTCGGTGCTCTCTGCATCTCTCTCTCACTACAAACTACCCGTCCAAGTCAGACACAAAAAGGAGACTTTTTAGATGCAATGTTTCGCGACATTTTCTTCTCTTACTCCTCTCCTAGCATACTTCAAATTTTCCACAACATCTTCACACGCTGTGAGGTGTGTGGGAATCCCAATTCGATAATTTTTGTTGGTCAGCAAAAAAAATTGATGAAAAACTCTAACTTCTAACACTGATAAAGTCAGTTTCAGTTTGAAAAAAATAGAAATCACATTATTTTTCGGCCAAAAATTACATAAGGCTCCAGTGGCGGGCTCTAGGAACTTCCACAACGAAAAAAGCGGAACTTCCACAGTGGAACTCGTTGTGGAAGTTTCGCATGTCGTTTTGAACCCCTTTGTGAAAGTTCCTAGAGCCCAGTGGCGTACCCAGAAAAAATTTTTGCCCAAAAACATAAGGGTCCCCTTATGATTTTTTTAATACAAATTTTCCCTCAAAAATCCCCTTGGTCCCCCCCTTACGTTGTTTTTCGAAAAAATTTTTTGTTCAATTCTTGAAATTTTAGTCAAAAAACAGCGCCGATTTTTTTAAAATAGCTGTTTTTATGCTGAAAATGGTCAGAAAATCACGATTTTTGATTTTTAAAAAATGGAAAATTTTGGACTTTTTTAATGAAAAATCATAAGGGGGAAAAATTAGGTTTTTAGTATAAAAATTTTCACAAATTTTGGGCAAAAACATAAGACCATTAGAAAAAATTTCCACTTTTCGGATTTCGGGGAGGGGCCGCCCCCTGAGTACGCCACTGTAAGGGCTTTCGTCTTTCAAAAAGTGGACCCTTCCCCCCGAAATTCAAACCTAGCTAACAAAGGGACATGCACGAAGTGACGCTTGAATTTTTTATATATTCTGAAAGGGCATACCTGATAACCCTTTGGAAATAACAAAATTAGCTACTATAATTCTAATCCTGAGGAGATAAAAAATTTTAAGAAAAGGTAAAAACTTTTGGACAGCAAGAGGAGTAAAACCCTGGACCGTCAGGTCATTGGCCTGCAATCAATCCATTCTGCTTTAAAAAAAATTGAAAACACACAAAAAACCCCAGGTTTTTTCATAGGTCAAAATTTCAATGTTTTATCTATGGCACCCTGGGAAAATTTGTCTCTGCGGAAATGTTTAGCCATATATTTACAAGGGGGCAAAAGTTTTACTTACAGGGGGGAGAAGTCCTGGCAAAGGATGTACGAAGTCCTGACATAAGATGCAAAAAGTTCTGTCTGTTTTAGCATACATAGGTTTATGTCAATTATTTCCGGAGAAATCCTCAAAAACATATAAAAATTTCGAAACATCACATGACCGATAATACTCAAAATCGGTGATATAAATTCGACACTAGTGCCTTTGGAACCCCATTTTCAGAATTCCTAGACCAGTTTTTGTTAATGACTAATAACATGACTGTTAATGACTAGTAATGACTGTAATGTAATGCCTTTTTATTATAATTCTGCGTTTATTTCACTTTTTTGAAACAAGTTTAACCAATTTATGTTCTTTCTTATATATTGATGATTCTTTTTTTGAAAAAAAATTTTCTTTAAAAAGCATTTCCTGAAGATTATTTTGCTGTACGATATTGGCGCATTCGCCATAAGAAAGAATGGTAACATAAGATAAAATTGATTTTTTTCTAATTTCAAAACTAATTTTGGTATTACTAAGGATTAGCAGCACTAGGGACGAGTTTCAATTCACGGAAATTAGATTCGCGAATCTAATTTCCGTGAATTGAAATTCGTTCCTAGTGCTGGATTAGCGAGCCCAGTTAACGTGAATTTTTTTCAAAAAATTGCTTTTTTTTAATTGTACAATGTCTAAAAATTTTATGTTAGAATTTAGAAAAGAAAACCATGAGTAACGAGCTTGAAAACTATCGTATTCAATTACAACAGGTTGAAGCTGCTTTGGTGGCTGAGCCCAGTAATGAAGAGCTTCTTAAATTAAAAGAAGATCTGTTGGAAGTTATACATCTTCAAGAAGAGATACTTGGGGAAACAGCTGGAAATTCCACCAGTTCCGCGACGTCAAATAATGTGTCAGAAAAAATTACCTGGAAGGTGCGTTTTATTTTATAAAAAAAAAGTAAATCTTGGATTTTTCCATTTGGTCGTTTCGGCACTTATTCGAAATCCTATGAGCCCACAGGGGTTCCGAATAAGGTGACATTGGCACCTTATTCGGATGCCCACCCTCCCCCCCCCGTGGAGATAAAAAAGGATACAAAAAATGTGCAAAAATCACAAAATTCATGCTATACAATTGGAATTTTTGATAAAAATTAATTTGACAAATTTCGGCATGAAATTTGATCATTTAACCCAGGGATGCCAAGAACATTTGTTTCAAAATCAGAAAATCTGACTCAAACATTGCTTTTTTAGGTGGGCGATCGATGTCTAGCACCAACAAAAAATGGGCAAAAACATGTTGCAGTTATCGATGGAATTTCACAAGACAGAGTCGCCATTACGTTTACAGGTTACTTTATTTTTTTAACCCCAAATGATTGACTTTTTAGCGAATGGAGTGAAACATATGGTGCGACTTGTAGAATTAAGCTTGGCTCCGGCAGAAGAGAAGCCCAAAAATTATATCTTTAAGACAAATTCTTCTACTAAAAATAGCAACCCGAAGTCGAAAGAATGGCAGCTAGAGCGTGAGAGACGCAAACTTAGAGCCCAAAAGAAAGAACAACGGCGTAAGGATATCGAAACCGTCAAAGAGACGCAAAAGAATAAGTGGCAACAATTTAATGCCAAGGCCACCTCGAAGAATATCAAAGTAAGTTTTTTTTCATTTTCACTATGCTCTATTTATTTGGAAGTTCGATATTTTTAAAATGATCGAAAAATTTTTTCTTCTATATTTAGAACAAACTTTTCTAGGGCTTAAAACGTGTTCCTGTTTCGGGCTCTGCTCCAGATGCACCAAAAACAAATGCCGAACGCCAGACTACAATCTCATCTCGAATGAATTTGTCATTTGGCTCAACAAGTCGTGGAAACATGGAATCTTTATTTTAGTTATTGTATATCGTATATTGAAATACTCATAAAATCTTTATTCAGTCAACCTTTAGTACAGGGTGTATCGAAAAAACCGGAATTTTGGCGATTTTTTGTGCTAAATGAAAAATGTCAACTTTATGAACGTCCTTTTAAAATTTTATTCTAAAAATGACCCATATGAATGAAAAGAGTTACCAAGAATAATTACAGGGTTGCGCATAAAAGTACTTTTTGTCTTTTGTTCTAATTCTTTTTTTAAAACTTAGAGAATTTGATTTTCTACGTTTTTTATAGAAAAGAAAGGTTAAACGACAATATTTTACTCGAGAAAATGCAATTTTTCTACAAACGTAGAATCTCAAAAAGTGCACTTGTATGCGCCACCCTGTAAAATATATCGTTAAAAGATTCAATATATTAAACTGTCGAATCTACCCACCAGATATAGGTGGTATAACAGCAATTTCACAGCCATCCGTCAAATTGAGAACTTCCATTTCGTCGTAAACATAACTTTGATTTACTGCAATAATACATGTTTTTTCCATTTCTTGTATTGCTGGCAATATCTAACAAGGAACGATCCCGAAGTGTGACATCGAGGCCTAGCGCAAATTGTTCCCCATATATGATTTACTCACAAAAGTGAAGGAATTTTTTCCGCGTGAGCAACCTTGTAGGGTAAATCATATATGGGGAACAATTTGCGCTAGGTTTCGATGTCACACCGGGATGGTTCCTTATAAGTTAAGCATTAATGTAAACGGGTTGAATTGTAAGGCCAACTGTATTAATATTTTACCTCTTGAAATATTATTTTCTTTAATTCAAAGCATTTTATTTTCGATGGAACAGATATTTCTTTATCATTTACGTTGGCTATTTCACGAACTTTACCAAATGTTAACAATCGAGCATTTACATATGTCATTTCTTTAAATGCATTATACAAATTTTACATAATCAAAGATCCAAACAATCGTCTATGAACGTAATAACATAATATGTAAGTAAATATGAAAATTTATTTGTGAACCATATAATACAATAACATATTTACAGGGTGAGCAAAAAAAATCGTACTTTTTTGTGAAAATTTAAAAAATTTTTTTCAAAAATCACCTATAAGGGATTTTCATGCGATTTAAAAAAAAATTTGAAAAATTTTCGCCAAAAATGCAAAGGTATGGTTTTTTTGGCTCACCCTGTACTTCAAAAACAATGTCAAATATAATTCGAATAAATAAAAATTGGGATAAAAGATAATTTTAAAGTTAGATTTTGCGAACACGATCAAGCTTTTTTCTTGCTAATTAATGGGTTGATGTCAGCGAGTAGTTTGGAAGTGGAAATGCCACAAATC
>JAQGCP010001783.1:0-11632 GCA_034699885.1 Acrobeloides thornei | reverse complement strand
GCCTCCAAGCGTGTATCGATGCAGAAGGAGGATATATTGAATAAATTTTTTGTTATTACGTTATTTTTTATTGTTTTAATTGAGTTAAATAAAGTTGATCGAATCGTATACGTTATTTTGTGCCACCCTGTACTATTTCCTCTTTCGTTTCAATACACAATAGCGTTGCCTGATTGCAAGAAATTTGTGTATTGAAACGAAATAAGAAAAAAGTAATAGTGCCCATTTTGGAAAATTTTGTCATTTGAACTGCTGTATTTCTGTGGTTTTTGTTGTCATTCTTGTTATCTTTTCATTTTTGCTATTTTTAGCTAAATTTGCACATAATATTTCAAATCCGTTAATTTGTTCAAAAAAATTTTCGAACTTGTATAAAACCATCTGTTCGAAACTTCTCTCCACTTTCTCGTGGAGACGTTCGTTCCATCGAAGAAAAATTCAAAAGTCGTAAACATAGGCGACGTGCTACGAAAGCGTTCTTCTTCATCATCATCTGCTTTTCGACGGCGACAAAATCATGTTAAATCGGCTAATCCGTCGTTTATTCCCTTCCTTTACATTTTAATTTTCTCAAAGAAAACCTCCGGCGGCCATTCATGGTTGTTTTCGACGAACACGAATGAGATAGTGAGAGAGCAAGAAAAAACTTCACTCGATTGGTAAAACCCATGTGCCAGGCTCACACTCACTAGTGCGCGTTCCTATTTGTTTATCAGCGCTTATTTTTCAAAAACGCGGAATTTTATTGCGAAATTTTTTCTTCTTCAAAATATTATTTTTGCATAGAAGAATTATTGGATTTGAATAATGTTTTTGGTTATTGAAACGAAATCCCTGAATCATGTTTTCGTTTCAATAAATGACATGGAATTTTGTTTACATTTCGTAATTTTTGGCATACGTGTTTTTTCTTTGTTTTTACTTGTATTTTTTTGCTATCGCATTTCCTCAACCACAAATCAACATTTCACTTTTTGCCCTACTCTCGATCATTCTCGGCGAGTTCCCAACGCAATGAACCCCAATTCGTCAGCTCATCGTTTGACTTGGCCATTCGGTTAGGCGAAGAATCACAAAGCACCCGCCTGACATTCACTGTTTAAACTGGATTTACCCCAAGAAAAAATGTTAAGAAGGCATTGACGCAACATAACCGAACACGAGGAATACGCTCATTTATTGCACCTTCAACTTTTTTCGTGTGTTATCTTTCATTTAAGTTGGTTTACCTAAGACGATTGAGAATTTTTGATTCTGTTGACAATATTAAGTAATGATTTTGGTTAGGAGAATTTCTGCAAGTTTTAAAATTGGTTGTAGGATGTTTCGATCAGAGCCCGAAGGGGACCCAAAGGATCCCATGGGTCTGGAACCCAAGGACCCCATATGGGTCCCGGACCCGGGATCCAACAGGAGTACCTGACCCATTGGGTCCGAAACCCCGGGCCCATCGGTCCTTAAGTTCCGGGTTCTTTGGGTTCGGGACCCATTTTCGACCTCTGGTTTCGACACAAAATTTCGAAAGATATGTTTTGAAAGGTTATTTTCGAAACGGACATTTCGAAAGATTTTTTTTGAAATTTCGAAAAGTGTCGAAGGTACATCCCCACTTGTCGAAATCAGTTTCGAAAATAACTTTTCGAAATGTCCGTTTCGAAAAAATCTTTCGAAATTTCCGTGTCGAAATCAACTTTTCACAGCCATTTCTGTCGAAAAAGGGGATCGTTTTTAGGCAAAAATCGCATTTTTCCGACTTTTCGCTTCAATACACAATACGCCTTCCCTGAATCAGGGAAGCGCTTCGAAAATGTCAAATTCGGATGCCCCGCATGTTTTTACTCCTAGAGGAGTCATTTCTAGAAAAAATTTTTACGTGGGTGACCCCTCTATTGTGTTAGTAGCTCTCTAATTATACCCCATTGAATGAATAAATTAATTGTAGATTATTTGCTAATTCTTTCTTCGCCCACGGAAAATATTCGAAGTAACGTAAAAAAGCTGTACTAATCTTGTTGACTCAAGCAATCGAAACTTGCGTCTTGATTATATTTTTATGTCCTTATTCGAAACGTGCTGCATGAATACTACACTTCGTGGAGCACATTCTACCCCTTATATTCTCGGACGCATTGAAGGTAGGAGTGTTAAGACTAAAAATAGAGTGTTCATGTTTTTTTAAAGATAATTTAGAAAAAGAAAATGAACCTCGTCGCTCAAATCGAATGCTCAATAATAGTGATGATCTCATGGTAAGATCATTTTTAACACTTTGAGAGAATGAGTAAAAAATTTTTGGTACTACTCTAGATTAGGGGGCCAAAATGGCAGGAAAAAATTTCCTAAGAAAGGAACCGAAAAAATTTTTCTAAAAATAAGCCTCTTAGGGGTATTTTTTATGCGAGAAATCGATTGTGCATATTGCCGTAGTGTGAAAATGAGTCCCTGAATCGGTACTAGAGCTTTTGGCAACGACAAACTCGTTGCCAAAAGCTCTAGTACCTCTGAACCAGTGATTCTTGATGAATTTATTGAAACTAAGATTTTGAAGGGTTGCGTTCAGAACCTAAAATGGTAGAGGAGTCTTCAGGAGCACCACTAAGAGGAGCAATCAGACCTCTTGTAGATTCATCTCCCTAAGTTCATCAATTGGATTATTCATTTTGAAAGTTTTTTTTGAAAGAAAAGCAAAATGGAAAAACGAAAAAAGCGAAAAGAGAATGAATAAGAGTGAAAGAAAAAAAGAAAAGTGTTGCGAAAGAATCGAAGAAAATTCATCAAGAAAATGATGAATTTTCAGGGTAAAAAACTCGTTTCACGCTTCGGCAATATATGCAATCGATTTCTCGCATAAAAATACCCCTAAGAGGCTTATCAAGAGCAAGACGAAACATTACTTTATTGACACCCAACAACTAATACGCAACCTCTTTCATACAATAGAAAACCGTTGGTAAACAGAAGGAATTAGTAGAAGAAGAGTACTACAGACTTATTTTTAGGCAATTTTTCTCGGTTCCAAAACCTTGTCATTTTGGCCCCCCAAAACCAGAATAGCAAAACAATTTTTATTTCAAACAATTTTATAACAAAAATCAATTTTTTTGTTTAAAAAACCTTTTTAGCTAAAAATGAATAGCGTACATTTCAACGCGGGCTGTTCGTCGAGCTCTACAGATTTGAATACCCTTGTCCAATTTTATAACGAGTCAGCTGATCCAGAAATTATTCGACAGTGGATGAATATTTACCAAGAGCATAAACAAACTAATAAATGCAATAGTGAATCTCCTCTGAGATGGCAAAGCAAAGAAAGTATGAATGTTCAAGAGAAAATTCTTTAAATAAAAAGCCAATTTAGAAAATTATTCTGATAGTGCAGACAATCTCACGAAGACCAGTGACCAAAAGTCTTCTACAAATACATCTCCACAGAAATGCGCTTTCAATCGATCAATGGATGCTTTGCAAGGGAATAAGGAAGGGTTCTTTGCTTTGGGTAAATTTTTTCGAAAATTTCCTGGGTGTTCCAAAAAACGCAATTTGATCATTTTTTGATGAAAATTTTTTCGTCAAAACGACTCATTAGAAGTATTTTTGTGCGAGAAAACGATTGCGCGCATCGAAAAGCCTTGAAAACACCTCCCAGATAATGAAATATCCAATTTCCGTATTTTCAAGTAGGAATTCCTTCCGAAAATAACTGAAAAAATACGAAAATCGTATACTTCATGGCCTGGAAGGCGTGTTTTCAAGGGTTTTCGATGCACGAAATCGATTTCTCGCAAAACCTTTTTTCTGAGTATCGCGAACTTGTCTTAGTACACTAGGTAAATCGATTTTTTCGGCACTAGGCCCCTCGTTACGACGCGAATTCACGACTATTCGTCACGGCCTCTCGTTATGGGCTTCTCGTTACAGAACCCTACAGAAAATTCAATAATTGAAACGAATGATCATCTATCAATACATTTAAATTCAGACGCATGAGAGGTTTTTGTAATGAGCAGGTACTAATTTTTTTGGAAAAATTTCGCCAAAAAATGACCAAATGACGGTTTTTTGGAACACCCTGGGAGATTTTTTAAAGTTGTTATTTTAACATTTAAAGTTGTTATGTTTTAGCGAAATGTTACTCGGCTGACTTCCCAACCAAAATCGAAATGCCCACTTCCCGTTTGATACGTACAAAAGAAATGCCTGATATAACTGATGTTGATGACGCTGAAGAATACTAAATACGGGCTGTAAATATTTTGTCAAAGCTGTGATTCTTTATATTTTAAATAAAACTGTATTATTTGAACTACTGACATGATACGTGCAAGAGGGGATATAATCCCCGCAGTCGCGAAAAAAAGTACCCAATTCGCATTTTTTCGAATGAAGAGCGAAAATTTTGAGATTTTTATATAAAAAATGCGAAATGGGTCATCAAAAAATGCCAAAATAACATTCAAACTGTGACGTGAAGCCAATCCCGAGTCCCAATGAACAGAGTGAGCTTGAACGTGACATGGAATCGCTCTCAGAGAAGTACCGCGACATTGAGCTAGAACTGAACTCCAAGAAGTGCAAGAGCATGGTGATGAACCCCTCAAACAAGAGTTACAAACTTCTGATATCACTGAACCACGAAGAGATCGAGCAAGTTGAACAGTTTCGATACCTCGGAGTTGACCTGGACCCAAAGATGAGCTACAAACATCATGTTAGAATAATTGTTACGAAGTGCAAGCAGGCCATTGGAGCACTATGCCGAACCATCAGAAAGTGGGCACCCATTTCCGTTTTCGAAACGCTGTACAAATCTACTATAGAGCTGATAATCACATACGCCATAGAAGCCTGGTAACCTTCTCAAGTCGTGCTTCAAAACTCGATTGAACGAGTCAAGAAATTCGCAGCTAAGCTCACTACAAACGACTTCAATTCACCATACCCCGACGTTCCTGGAAAAGCTGAATTGGAAGCCGATCAGCCAGATGACAATGGAAAAACGAGCCATAATTGTGCATAACTATGTCCACGGCCCAAAAAACGAAAAAATTTTTTTGCCTTGGTTCCCCCATGTCTTTTTTCGAATTTCGCGCCGCTAGGATCGAAAAAATTTTTGCTGAAAAATCTAAACTCCAAGAAGTGCAAATGCATGCTAATGAATGCTTCTAAAGATAAGTACGACCTTACAGTGGCACTAGACGGCGAAAAGATTGAGCAAGTGGAGTTATACAACTGTTGAGCCAATAATGAACTTACGATATAGAAGCCTGGTATCCGTTGCAAGTAGCGCTACAAAATACTATCGAACTTGTCAAGAAATTCGCTGCGAAGCTCACCACGAACAATTTCAAATCTCCGTACTCAACGCTCCTGGAAGAGTTAAATTGGAAACCGATTAGTCAAATAACCATGGAGAAAAGAGCTGTGATCATCCACAACTACATCTGGGTTTGTCCGAACATTACCCAACAACGCTATCGTCCGGCGAAGGGCATAGAATTTAAGACACAGCAATCGTATTGGCCATGAATGGAAGCTCATCATGCCAATTACAAGACTTGAAGCCGTTCAAAACAGCTCCTTAAACGCCGCTAAGAAAATCTGGAATGCCCTACCAACGAGAATTGTAGCGATTGGACACACAGGAAGCTTTAAAAGTGCTGTGGAAGGTCAAGGTGCATACAATCACCTTATACAGCAGAAGGCAGTGCGAAATGTAGAACTGGCTGTGTGATAATACTAGGAACAAATCTGATTATTTTACCACATATTGTTACAGGGGGAGGCAAAAGCCTAGGCGAACAAAAGACGTACATAATGTTGACACGAAACGACTTTTACACCATAAAGTTGACACGATAATGTTGACACGATAAAGTTGACACGATTTTCAATATTTTTTAAAAATTTTGTAGGGGGTCAGAAAAATTTTTTAAAATTTTTTCAAAAAGAAATTTATTCCAAACAGGGGGGCTACCTACGTGAAAAAAATATTTTTGGTCGTTTTTGAAAAAAATGGACTATCGTGTCAACTTTATCGTGTCAACATTATGTACGTCGAACAAAAGTCCTGACCCAAGGGGCAAAAGTCTTAACATTCCAAAAATTTGTTTTCTCGACAATTCTGGACGAGAAAACACCTTTTCAGCGTTTTTGACAATGTCAGGAATTTTGTCCGCCTAGGCCAGGACTTTTGTCTCCCCCTGTACTCCTTTGTTATCATTACCCTACTCATGTGTAATTGGGATTGTATCCTGTACATGGGGAAATAAATATTATTATAAGTCTATACCCCAGTTTTGATAAAATGAAAAAAATTGAAAAAACGATCCAAATTTGATCAAAACTGGGAGGTATAGACTTGGAAGAAGATCAAAATTTGGGGATCCACTTGTATATTTTGATCTTTTCTCACGTCTATACCCCCAGTTTTGATCAAACTTTGATCGTTTTAAAATTTTTTCCATGCGAGTTTTCGATCGTAATAGAGTAAAGACATGCAATTTTGATCGATTTTTTTGATCAAAAATTTCAGTTAGGTATACACGTTGATTAAGATTTTCCCTTTTTTAAATTTTTTTATACACGTTGATTAAATTTTCCCCCTTTTTATGTTTAAAATATGGAGTTGATCATATAATGTTTATGATTTTTTGCTAGGCACCAGACGAATAATATGTCCCATTCCGGTTTTTGGTCTTGCATTGATTTAACCTTTTATTTTGCTCCGGGTGCGGCGGTGTTTGTTTCACTGTCAAATTTCCTTTTTCTGCACCGTGATGGTGTGAATCGATCGGAAGATGGCAACCCCAAAGAACAACGCATAACTAATGATAAAAATGAGATAACATAGCAAAAGCACATTGTTTCAGTGCAGCACCTAACAGTTGTCATAGAAAATTGGCATAGCCGAAAAAAAGACCAATGATTAAGAACCGATTTCTCGAACATAGTACTAATGTTAAATGGTCCGAGCGCACTTCAAGTTGAATTTATTTAGTGGAATAAATGCGTGAGAAAATTGTTGAAAATCATTCCAAAGCAAAAATCGGGCAGCCAAAAATTTACATCCTTGTCCGAAAGTCTTATACCCCGGATTTTACGTGTATTTTTTTAAGTTTCCAACCTGTCTAAAACACCGATATAATTTTTTCGGTCAGATTTTAACACTGATCGATGTATTTCAACACGGTGAACAGTTCTATAGCATGGTTTCGAAAAAATTCGAGAAAAAATTTTCGACTCCTAGTGCCCCGTATAAAAATGGACCAAAAGTCGAAATTTCGATTTAAATCCAGCTTGAAACTCAACTTGATCGTCCGGAAACGGGTTTGAATTTGCCTGAATATTGAAACGAAAACCCTGAATTTGGTTTCGTTCCATTATATCGTAATACAAATCAAACGATCAGAACGTTTAGGGCGACTTTTGAACGCTCAAGGAATTCTCTTAAAATTTGAGCCATGATCAAATATTTTGTTGCATTTTCTAATTTATCTTTTATAGGAAACCGTGGGATGTCATTTGATCTCGATCCACAACATCTATTATCAATTGAATTTAATGAAACGCCTAAGGCAAAGTATCGATAACGATCAGGTGGAAGAATTTCTCAAGGAATTCCTCATGGGAATATTCGGAGCCGTCGATGAAGTTCCTGAATGGGTGATCGAAGCCATTAATTATATTGGTTATAAAATCGAATAAACAAATTTCTTGTTATTATTCTTTGTTATGTTTTAATTGTTGAACCTTGAATGTTATAATAAATAGAAATTTTTATTTTCTTTTAAATTATTCGAGAGGAAAACAACATAAAAAACTAAAAATTGCTAGATTGTCTACTATCACGCTTATGTGAAAGTAAATCCGGAGGTTCTATAAGTATGATAGACCTTCTCGATCGCATTTGCATAGGCAGCAGTGCGGAGGTCCAACCCGAGATTGTATTTTTGAGCTGTGCGAATTATAGCATGAGCAGAGCGTTGCATGGTGTATTCTAAAATAACAAGTGGATAATATAACTAAACCAATTGCATAAATGTATACCTAATCCACTGTGAACGATATCTTTTTCGGAGGCACCGGCGATTTTTGCGTGGAAGGATTCGGATGGTTCTACTGGAATTTCTTTGCCCAAAGCTTTCTCCAACGATTCTTGCACACTGCCTAAATTGATAAAAATCACTTTTCGTTTCAATACACAGGCCTTCCCTGAATCAGGGAAGTGTTTTTCGCTTCTAAAATGTCAAATTCGGATTCCCCGCATCTTTTTACCCCTAGAGGGGTAAAATTCGATTTTGAGCAAAAATTTTGCTCAAAAATTGAATTTTTTCTCAAAAATCGAATTTTTGCTCAAAATTTGAATTTTTGCCATTCTCTCTAGAACGTTCAACTAACCAAGAAGTAAGTAGTTTGAATCCCTTTCATATTTGAAAGTGAGACGTCCAAATGAAACATGGTTGAGATTTTTCAACCATTCAAAGAAGGAAACCGTAACACCACCAGAGTTGATAAACATGTCTGGGACTATCAAACAATCTCCACGAGCATTCAAAATCTTTTCCCCTGCTGGAGTAATGGGACCATTGGCAGCTTCAGCAACAATCTAACAAATTTTCTTTTACACTTTCATTAATGATTTTCATACCTTAGCCTTAATCCTATGAGCATTAGCCTTATGGATAGCCTTTTCAGTGGCAGCTGGTATAAGAATATCACCTAAAAGTTGTGTGTAAAATTTTTTTTTGCACAATTTTTTCTCTTACATTGTTCAAACATGAGGTCGGTGAACGGATCGAAGGCTTTTGCTCCAGGAAAACCTTTGATTGTTCCATGCTCGATCTTCCAGTCTTCTAATTCTTTGGGATGGATTCCATGTTCGTTGTAGAGGGCACAATCCCATTCTTGGACGCCAACACAAATGGCGCCATCACGATGAAGATATCTCATGGTGTGAAGGCCGACATTACCAAATCCTTGAACAATGAACTTCTTTCCTTTGAATCCAGTCGTAAGACCAAGTTTGTTCATGTATTCGGGATCGTTGATGAAGACTTCTAATCCTTTCCAGACACCTCGCCCAGTGGCTGAAACTCTTCCATGGATGCCTCCAGCAACAATTGGTTTTCCTATAAAATGTATTGTTTATGGCATAATTTATTTCTTTCAAGTTGTCTTTCATTTTACGCTGTCCTACACTTTTCGTTGCAATACTCGCCATTTCTTTTCATTCAAAATTCAAACTTGGGTGAGTATTGACACGATTTGCCTGAATTATTTTCACTACGCAAAAATAGTTAAAAGGTCGACTAATTTGTCAATGCAATTTGTCACACAGATTTTATTCCACAATTTAAGGCACTATTACTTTTTTCACGTTTTTGGTTTTTCACGCTTACTTTTTTCACGCTACTTTTTTCACGTTTTTTCATGCAATTTTTTTAAAAGTAATAGTTTATATCGAGCGGAAAAGTGCAAAAAGTAACGTGGAAAAAGTAAGCGTGAAGATAAACGTGAAAAAAGTAATAGTGCCCAATTTAAGAGCGAAAGAATGGACGCATCGTGGCTTACGTTTTAGAAGACTTCAATTTTCCGTTCGACCCTGCTTTGCAATGACTGTTAACAAGGTAGGTTTTTTTGTTGCTTTTTATACATCTTTACTTGCTTAACTTATATTTTATAGGCCCAAGGATAGACGCTTCGGAGAATGGGATTGGTGCTAAGGGGCAAACAATGCTTCTCTCATGGTCAAGTCTACGTAGCCATGTCACAACAATTGACGGCATCCGCATCTTTTCTCCTCAAACGTGTAAGGGTGATGAAAACTACATCGTTAACGTGGTCTACCATGAGCTGCTTGATGGTATGCTGATACAGGAAATGTGGCAAAGGCAGCCGAATGGCTATATCAAGATGAAGAAGAAATGAACATTGATAACTATTAGGATTTTTCGAATTGAAATCTAATTATTAATTTGTTTTGTTTGTTGTTATTGTTTGAATTGTAATAACTTGGTCTTATAGTCGAAATTTTGCCACGGAACTTTTTAAGCTATATAAGGATCCACGTTTCTTTTCGTTTCAATGTACACGTTGCCTGATTTAATAAAAAGTTCCGTGATAGCAAAAAAATTTCAACTATAGACGATTAGTGGATTTTGTGAAATTGTTATTTTATTTAAATAAAGTTATTGACAGCAAACTTCCACTTTCGTTCAAGTGTTGTTTCTTGAAGTCGAAGTTTGATCGTATCCTGTCACTTCTCTCGGAGAAAACGAGAATCATTTTGGGCCTAGCACGCGCAACCCTGTTTGTGGCACATGTTACCTGTTATGCAGGCGGACGCGTCCTTATCCATATGTCCAGTGGTCTGTGCATAAGTGTCAGCAATCCATGCCATTTCTCGCTCACCAGTACCCATATCTGGAGCTGGAACATCGACACCGGGTCCGAGGAAACCCTTCTTAGAAAATTCTATGGCAATACGCCGGGTGATTTTCTCGATCTCGTAGTCTGAATATTTTCTTGGGTCGATCTTGACACCTCCTTTGGCACCACCAAAGGGTACATCAACAACAGCACATTTGTAAGTCATCAAAGCGGACAAAGCTTTCACTTCATCTTCACATACATCCTATATAAAAGTGAAATATAATATTGATAGCAATCGGATGGACATACCATAGAATAACGGATACCACCTTTGGTAGGAGTACGATGTTCAGAATGTTGAGATCTCCACGCTTCGACTATTTCATATTCACCATTATCTCTTCGAATCGGGAAGGTGATATACAAGACCTAAATATGCGACTTGATAAAATTTGGCTCAAAATCGAATTTTTTTTCAAAATTTCAAACCCGAATTGTTTTGACTCTTGTAAATCAGTTTCAGACAAGTCGTTTCATTCGTATCGTCATTTCCAGACGACGTCCGAAAATCGGAAACGGGTTTGAATTTGACTGAATATTGACACGAAAACCCTGAATTTGGTTTCGTTTCATTCGTATCGTTTTATTCGATCGCCTCATTCGTATCGTTTCATCCTCCTCATTCTCTTAGAGCCCTACACCGAACATTTCAGTAGAACATTCCATTACCTTATTCACCGGCTTTATAGCCCGCAAGATTCCACGGACAAGATTTTTCTTGTCTTGTTTGGACATCGTTGTAGATTTGATTTCATCGGCTAGCTTTGGCTCAATCACTTGAGCTCCCTTGTCAAAATAATAATCAACCATTTTGAAGAAGCTGGGGTTAACTATAACAAAAATTGAGTTACGGATTAAATCGAGAAAATTTACCTTGTTCCTCCATTGGCTTCTGAGAATCGTGAACTTGATCATGAGGATCGAGTGTTGCAGCGCTTGCAAAGGCTCGACGGCCAGCCGCTACAGTGCCTTGACGCGAAATAATAGACAGCATTTTGTTATCCCCCGAATGGGTGTGTGAAAACCTGGAATTTAAAATTTTTTAGCTTAAAGAACCAGGCCACTCCGAAATGATATATTCGCGAAGATCATGAAAAATGGAGCATTTTTTGTTTTTACGGCACCATCTGAATCGTTTTCCCCATCGAGATAAATGCATTTGAAAATATGAATTCGTGTACATGTTTTCGTTGTAATAATC
>JAQGCP010001782.1:0-11635 GCA_034699885.1 Acrobeloides thornei | reverse complement strand
GCAGCCATACGGAAATCGTAAAAATATTGCATGACGCAGGTTAGTCTTTTGATTTAAGGTGAGGTGGACCCTTTTTTCAGGCAAAAAATGGCTCGTTGGGTTCCAAAAGAGCTCACAGAAGCCCAAAAACGGAAACGCGTGGATCGTACATGGATATGTCACAAGCGCCAATCTTTTATGAAAAATACGATTCCGAGTGATTTGAGCTCAACCTAACCGAGTTCCGATGGACTACTTCCCCTGGACTAGACTTTGTTCCGCTTGAAACGCACGTGGAGGGGGGGGGGTGCAATTGCCCCCATCCCTCCTAACGCCGCCACTACCAAGGAGGCTTGCAATCGGACTTAAAATTCAGCACTGTATGTTTTCAATTAATTGTTATTGATGTAAAATTGGAGACACAAAAAATTATCATTTTGTTGGCTCAGCATTTGCCGATAAAGTCAAGATTTTTATGGCCTATCAGTTGATTCCTATGCAATTTTTCTTAAACATTGTTTTTTCCAGTTTTAAATTAAAATGTCGACTTTATATGTCTTATGTTTCTTAAGTGTTTTTTTGCATATTCAAGGTTGTCCTAACGGTGCAATTCAAAGCGACAGTTCTCCATTTTGCTATCGATATTTTGCTGTGCCATCTTCGTTTTCGGATGCAGAAGATACATGCAAACAATATTATGGTCATTTAGCTTCAATTACTAATAGTTTTATCAATTCATTTGTAAAAGGTAAACTTATTAGGTCTCTAGAGAACACAACAATTTATTTCAAAACTTGTATTAAGAGATGTTCCTGCAAAGATTTGAAATGGTTAGGGCATCCTGGGGCCTGTTGCTTAGTTCCGAAACCGGAAGTCGGATCCCGGAACTGGAAGTTGAAACCGGAGATCAGAAGTAAAAACTTCCGACTTCCGGTTTGGAAAATTTGCACTAAATTGGAACCGGAAGTCGAAAGTTGTTACTCCCGATCTCCGGTTCCGGGATCCCACTTTTGGTTTCGGAACTAAGCAACAGGCCCCTAGACAGTTTAAAAAAGTTCAATTCAGAGAAAGTTGCTTCGTAAAAGTTGTTGATATCGGTGAATGGTTTAAAAAATGTTCTACGAGAAAAATCAGATCACACTGGACTAGGGTTTCTTTTTCACGGCGCACGAAACTTCGAAAAAAATTCAAATCTTTGATCAATCGTTTCAATATACAGCTTTTGCGATGTTCTTCCGCTATGCGTGAGGTACTTGGTGTTGGAAACTCATGAAGCCCCCCCCCGCAATAGTTCCCTAACGGGTGCTGACGGCCGTACGAGCGATCGGAATACCACATATCTTATCGGGTGGACGACACCACCTGAGATAAGACAGTAAACCACTCCCAGCTCTGCGAAAACAACGGTGACTTCTACTTCGAGCAGGCGTCCCTTGGACGAAGAAAACACTGCAAGTTCAAAAAGGGGAGATGTTGTGGTGTGCTGGATATGTGTTCGTGGTCGTGCCCGATGGTTCCGGTCTGATGAGGGTCGCGCCCATAAACCTAGGGTTCACGACTATAACAAACAACTTATTTTACAGACACACTTAATTTTATTTCTGCTGACATTTCAAATCCAACTTGGATAGGCGGATTTTTGAATGAGTCAATCTGGACTTGGACGGATGGTCAACCATTTAATTATAAAAATTGGGGCAAAGGTAACATGATATATAAAAAATACAAGGCATCCAAAAGTGTGCAAACAGTACATACAAGGTGGCCTTAAAGTTCTTTCAAAGCATTTTATACCGAATTAACACCGCAAAATCAATGTACACTTTTGACAAAATTGTACCCCAGGGAGTTTTTACATATGGAGAATCGATTCCCACATGAATTGGGCAATGAAACATTTTCTATAGCCCTGTATGAGTCCTTAAGGACCCAACGGACCTAGTATCGAAAATCGTTACATAAGTGTCAAAATACGGCAGTTCCGGTGTCTAGTGGATTTTCGTATCGGAAAACACGAATCCGAGCGATTTAAGCTGCTTAGAGCTTAACCTGACTGTGTTTTTACCGAAACTGTCGTACTTTGACACTTATGTAACGATTTTCGATAGGTCCGTTGGGTCCTTAAGGACTCATATAGGACTACAGAAAATTTTTCATTGCTCAATTCTTGTGGGAATCGATTCTCCATACGTAAAACCCCTGGGGCACAATTTTGTTGAAAGTGTACATTGATTTTGTGGTGTTAATTCGGTATAAAATGTTTTGAACGAACTTTAAGGCCATCCTGTAAATCGCAAAGTTATCTACAGGGTGTATCAATGAATTCGTCAAAAATAAAAAAATTCGTCAAAAATTAAACAATTCATCAAAAATCTAAAAATTCGTCAAGAATTGAAAAATTCATCAAAATCGAAAATTTCGTCAAAAATTGAAAAATTCACCCAAAACCAAAAAATTCGACAAAAATTGAAATATTCGACAAAAATTGGAATATTCATCAAAAACTGAAAAATTAGTCCAAAATCATAAATTCGCCAAAAAATGAAAAATTTGTCAAAAAAATTGTTTTCGTCTCTTTAAAAGAATTTTCGAAAATCAAAATGAGCAGTTTTAAATCAAATTATACAAATTCCTTTTTGTACAATTTTAAACACCGTGAAGTAAAAGTTGGAAATTTGTTTTAGGAGAGCCATCCAATAATAATTGTATTGGCTTTCAATCATCTACTGGTATTTGGTACACCAGAGATTGTAGTAATTTATTTCCATTTTTATGCGAAGTAGCAAATGACTCGACTACTCCGCCACCACCTACCACACCACCTCAAATTCATTACTGTGATGATAGCTGGACTTATTACCACAAAACGGATTCTTGTTATAGAGTATACAATTTCATTAATCCTTAACAAAAAGAATTTACGTTTTAGGTTTTCTATAATCAAACATGGATAAATTCTGAAAAAGTTTGTGTAGGTTATAATGCACATTTGACATCAGTTCATAGCTTAGAAGAAAATTTATTTATATCGGGTATGATTAAGAGAGGATGTCTCGAAAGTTCGAACTTCCATCGGCACTAGGAAAACTGAGTTTGGAATATGAAATTTTGGCCCAAGAGAAATACAACACTGCATTTGAGGGGGTGTGTAAGTGTTGTGGTGTGCAGAATACTAGTACTTCAATGTTGAAATTATCGACCAGCCATTCGGTGACCACCATCATGTAGTAGTATGGTGCGCTGCAAAGGAGTTTGACATTACCGGCACTAAATAGCAAGGGTTCGGTTCCTCCTTGCGTTCAAAAGATTTTGTTCTGCAAGCAAATCGTAAGAGGAACCTGCGGGTCGGGGTTGGTACTTATAGGCGCTATATGATTTTGTTGGATGTACTATAAAGTTGTATCGCACCAATGTTTACTATAAAGATCTTATGCTAGTAATTTCTAATGAGTCAATAGATTATTTTAACATTGATTGCTATATACTAACCTTCTAAAAAAATAGCACTATGAGCATTTTGAAAAAAACTTTTCGAACAACCCTGTGTCATTTCTAGATCTTGCAAAGTCTGGAGTATACTGGACAAACTGTATAAAAAATATTAATGGTATAAATTATGTATATTGTTGCACCTGGATTGGATTATATTACAATACTGCAAATGAAAGTTGGATCTGGAGCGATGGAACACCTTTTGATTATCAGGCTTGGGGTCTAGCTCAACCTATGGCTGGATCTCTACATGCGCATGTTATATCAGATGAGAGTCTCGATTCACTAAACTATTTTCAACGTTGGGGCAATGGTGGTGGTCAAGAGCAGATTAATAGAAATTATGTTTGCAAGAAGGACTCAAATAAATCTTAAAATTATTTTATTTCATGTATCATTGCTTTATTTATAAAGCAAAAATCTTTTGTATTCAAAAATTTTTTTATTTATATTCGCATGATCAAAAATTTTTTCAGAAATATTAATTGTTTAAATTATATTTCAAAACAATTTTTTAGCTATTTTCCGTTTAAAAAACTAAAAATGGACCAACATCCAAAATTTGAACCAATTCAGGAAAAAAATCCTAAACTTTTTTATGATGCGATCCCATGTTAACAGGGCAATTTAAAGATATAAATTTATTTATTTTTTATACATCTTTTGTATCCAATAAGGTCACACAGTTATAATAAAAAAGAATTTTACAACATGAATATAAAAGAGGTGATAAGATAGGAAAGGAGCAAATCTTATTGCTATCTTCGAGGCAATGAACATAAAGCATACTTCACAGTCGAGAAAAACAGAATCAACGTCGAAATAATAAGACATTTTTTCCTAGCAAGTATAAAATTCTCACCGAATTACACAAATAATAAAACTGAAAAGTCCTACAAAGATTCTCTATCAAACTGAATTTAAGACCAGTGCATATGTCAGTGGTGTAGCACAAAAATAGTCAAAAATAGGGGGGATCAAATTTGAAAAATTTCGAATTTTATCAAAATCATAAGGGGGGTACCCTTATGTTTTTTACAGAATTTTTAGGCCTTAGGCTTAGTCCTTAGACCTTAGGTTTAGTCCTTAGGCTTAGGTCTTAGGCTATAGCCTTAATCCTTGGGCTTAAGTCTTAGGTCTAGGTTTAGCCTAAGGCTTAACCTCAAGCTTAGCCTAAGACCTAAACCTAATTTTGATTTTCTAAATTTTGGGTTAGAATCCCCTTGGTTACGCCACTGACTTATGTAGAAATGTACTAATATAAAAATTAAAAGTGGACACAGAAAATGTAATTATGTACAATAACTAGTATTTTGAAACGGAAAAAGATATATAAAAAAGCTCTGCAAAGTTGAATAGAATCACAATTAGTTACAAACAACAACCTAGATTGTAGGCAGAAAGAAATTATCACAGAAAAGTGTGAAATAGTTCGTAGTTTAACACGTGGCAGTGTTCGATGCGCTGTTAAGAGGTTGCAATTCTTGAAGAGAGCTCAATGATTCCCATGACTCGGAGCTTTCTATTAGCTAAAAATTTTGATGAGATTTAGAAGAAGAAAGAAATGGTTAGACTTACTTCTTTACGGTCATTTTTGTTGATACCATTAGTTTGATTTGGTGGGTGGAAATCTGGTTGAGTTCCCTTCGCCGCTAATTCTCTCTTTAAGCGTTCGTTTTCTCGAATCAATTTCTCGATATGTCTACGTTGTTGTACAATCAAGCTCTGAAAATTTTCAGTAAGTAAGTGACGATTTTTGAGCAAAATTTCTATTTTGCTGATATTGTTTAAAATGATACCTTTTCTACTCCCTTCTCAAAAATAGAGCTTGAATTTTCCACCGGATAATTCCCATTATAATGGAACCCATTTTCACTCTCATTCGCGTCAATGTCGATAAGAGTTGGCTTGACAATCCCATGTGGATTTAGAGAACCATTCGGATGAGACCAGGTTCGATGATCCCTAAAATTCAACATGATCTCAGGTTTCATGTTTCAAACCAACTTTAACCGACGACTATCAGTACTAGACTCAGATGATGTTGTACACAGGGTAGCACTCATTGAATCAATCCCACTTTCATTATGATGTGGTAGTCCGTTGAAGTATCGGTTAAATGTTGGAGAAGAAGGTCTTCTTCTAGAAATTCCCGCATCGATGCTACCATTATTTTGCTTTGAAATTGAGTGTGCTGAAATGGATGTCGGCATGCCTGGAGCGATCGTCGTCGACGGGGACGGAAGTGAAGAGTTGGCCGAACATAGTGGATTTGAAATTGCCAAAGCTGGACGTGAATTGATTTCATTGGCTCCAATTGGCTTGGTAGACGAGTCCGTTGGACTGCTGCTGTTTGATGAATAGCTAAAATGATTGTGTAAACGAGACAAAGGGGGTTATTTTTTTCTCTCTCTCTCTAGGAGGGATAAGGGGTACGCAGCCCACAACAGGAGTTACTCCCTGAGGCTTTTTGTGCATGCCCAATGCCCCGGAGCCAAGGAATTCCACATGCTCAAGGCTTCAAAAACCGAACTTAGACGCTCCGGGCCCAACGTTGCTTAACTTGCAAGATCGGACGATCCGGAGGGGTATCGAGAGAACTATGCTTCCTCATTGGAACAAAGAAATGGGTTATATTATACCTGCTCTGGTTTTGACTTTGATAGCCGGAAGATGGTTGATTGACTACAGATTTCCGGTTAAATTGGTTGGATGGAGTATCTGGTATGATGGAGGGTGATAGGGCGTCTATGGTTTTCCTTTTGCCTTTTCGATGTTGGCGTCGATATGGGTTCTAAAAATAGCATTTTTACATAATTCCATAAAAAACAATTCCCCCTCACGAAAAAAGTTGGCAAAAACATAAGACCCCCACGTTTCCAAAATCTGGACACCTCCCTACATGTATATATAAGTGTTATATTACCATAAAATCATCAGAGTCACTCTCATAGCCGACTGGATCGCTGCCCGATGACGAGATCGACGACTTATTCCTATTCACGCTCTTCGTCATGTTCGCCGATGTCGTTGGATTATGATTGTGATGATGGCGTCCGTTTAGCGGCACTTCATCATAAACATGGTAATCGAATGCCGACGGCCGTTCACCCTCAGGTGTATCATCATAAACGGGATATTCCCTCGCCATCGGGGATTCGAGGCCACCATGGAAAACCCTTCCGTGTCGCGAATAATTGGGCACTTGATTCGGCGTTGTTTGAGCGTATGAATCGATGTAATTGAAAGGATATCGCGGCGGTGGTGCTCGATTCTCCGTGAAGTGTTGCCCATTTTGATGTCTATAATTAACATTCCCATTCGAAAGTGATGGTTTATGACGCTGGTTTCGAAGTTGTTGCACATGCAAGCCAGTGTCTCGAAGAACCAATGATTCTTGTTTCAGCGCTTCCGGCAGCACATAGTCGTCGGACGTGCCCAAATGAGTAGCTGGTGCTGTTTTGGTTGAGGCATTCGAGCCGATGGACTTGGCAATACTATGCGTGCTTTTTGGTCGGGTGAGTTGTTGATGCGTGCTTTCGTTCTCGTAATCGGATGGTGGATGGTTTTGTGCTGAGGCGTTTCTTTCCTTCACTGGATACAAGGAAATTTCTAATAGGATATTTGGTAGTTTTGAAAGTTTTGGGTCTTCTTGTGATGATTTTTCGCGAACCTGAAATATTGTGTTTGAAATATGTAAAAAATTGAAAAATTCATAAAAAATTGAAAATTTCGTCTAAAATCGAAAAATTCCACAAAAATCGAAAAATTTATCAAAATTGAAAAATTCGTAAAAATCGAAAAATTTGTCAAAATCAAAAAGTTCATAAAAATCGAAAAATTTGTCAAAAATTGAAAAATTCATCAAAATTTGAAAATTCGTAAAAATCGAAAAATTCGTAAAAATCAAAAAGTTCGTAAAAATCGAAAAATTCATCAAAAATTGAAAACTTCGTAAAAATCAAAAAATTCGTAAAAATCAAAAAATTCGTGAAAATTGAAAATTTTGTCAAAATTGAAAAATTTGTCAAAATCAAAAAGTTCGTCAAAATCGAAAAATTCGTCAAAATCAAAAAATTTGTCAAAAAATTGAAAATTTCATCAAAATGAAATTTGTCAAAGATTGAAAATTACATCAAAAATCGAAAAATTCGTCAAAAATCGAAAAATTTGATTTTTGGGGCAAAAATTCGATTTTGATTCAATTGAAAAATTCTTCAAAAATTGAAAATTTTTTTGATTTTTTTCGATTTTTGACAAATTTTTCAATTTTCACGAAATTTTTCAATTTTTGATGAAATTTTCAATTTTTGACAAAATCGAAAAATTCGTCAAAAATCATTTGATGAAACGTATAAGAGCACAAACCTCAGCGCTCCAGACTTCAAGAAGATAAGATTGCAATAAAGAAAGCTCTTTGCCCAAATCAATCTCGATGTCAATCTCAATATTCGACGCGGTGATCTTCTTTTCATCTTTGGTTGGCATTTGCGAGATGCGCAAGAGGAATTGCTTCATACTTTCCCATTCTCTCTCAACAAATCCATTCATGAATTCCATATAGCTCTGAAAAAGTTATATACTTTTTTTCTACTGTCTCATTGTTTACCTCTTTTCCACCAAATTTAGTAAAGTTGGCGAGTGTTTGAAGCGTTTTTGCTACCAAAGTACAATTTCTAGACGCTTGTTCACTCGGATACTCGGTAACCAAATTGAATAGACTAGGACTGAGTATAGCCGGACATAGAAATCGCAAAAATATCGACGAAGAAATGAGATTGTCGGCAAGTTTCGGTCTTCCCATATGCGCCAATCTTTTTCGGAGTTCATCGAAAACCTCGCGCAGTTGTTGGGGGAATAGTGAAGTGCTGTTGATGATTTTGCACCATGCTTTTTCCACATTGGAGGTCAGATTTCGTCGGTTTCGCTCTAGAGTGGCGTTCGAATGATGGTTTAGCTTCAGAGGATCAACTTCGCAGCTATCGGAAGTTTCCAGAAGTTTCACCACATAGTCTTTCAAGGTCATCTAAAACGGGGTCTAGGTTCGAGGAACATTGCTGAACCAGGGGGTGCCAAGATTGGGCGGCTTCGCGGGATAGGCGGGTGGTGGGGGAAAAATTCCTGGTCAATTATATTTCTATAATGATGAAGAAGCTATAGAGTAACAAAAATTAAATTTTTTTCTCAAAAATCAAATTTTTTTCAACAATCCCGTAAACCTAACTCAGAATCGTCAACATCAAGTTCTTAACAAGGAATTGGTTCAGCTCATAGAGAATATAATTAGAGGACCAGGGGGGTCACTCAATCGACTAAAAATTTCAAATTTTGTGTGAGGAGGTACTCTGCGTGAGGGTCACTCCATCAACCAAAAATTTCAAATTTTCTGATTTTTAGCCCTCTCTGCGGAGGTACCAATTGGTGGCCCTGGTTCAGCACTGTCGAGTACTTTTTTCTAAATAAAAATACCCCCTCCCTCCCCCTCCATCCCACTGGAAGTGAACAACTTACCACTAGATAATCTGCTGCCACTAATTTCATATATGCTTCCATGGCTTTTGTTGCTAGTGAATTTCCTCGAAACATTAGATGCTCATTGTCTAAAAAATTATTTTTTAAAATTTTTTATACTCAATTCTACCTAAAGCATCCACTTCGGACTGGATCAAATCACAAAGAAAATCTTTGGCGAGTCGTTGTTTGTGCAAGACGCGCACAAGACTTGTTGCCAAATCTTCCTAAAATATAATTTTCAACAAAAATTTTTTGCAAAAATTTCACCTTTGCTTTGACACTCAAAATCGGCTCTAGAGTTACACATAAAGAAAGATAGTTGAGTTTCAAAAACTCCAGAAGTGGTTCATAAACTTTCAATGGCATAATCTCTATCGTTTGATAGCGTGCTTTGACACGGATTGACGGCACATCGTTGTTTTTCGTCCTGTTGTTGTTTTCCGAGCCGGTATTCACAGTGTACCTAGAAAAAAATTAAAACATGAAATATTTTGTCTTGTATATCATATGTACAGTATATGATTACGAATTTTTTAATTTTTTACAAAATTTTCGATTTTTGACGAATTTTTCGATGTTCGACGAAATTTTCAATTTTTGACGTATTTTTTCCTGATTGATGTGCATGGACATGGAAAAAAGTGTTGTCGAAAAGGAAAAGTTTAGTACAGGGCTGCCCAAAATTTGGATTTTGCGTTTTTCAAATTTTCACCAAAACAACCCTATATGACTTTCTTGGCTGTACTGATTACCAACTGAAGGAAAAACTAGAAGATAGTTCAAGGAAACACCTATAGGCGGGATTTATAGTACTGTCGTGTTGCGACACGATAGTGCATTTTTGTGTCGTATGACGCGTCGTACGACATGCCATACGACAGCGTTTAGACCGGCCGCAAGTTGTTGTACTTTTTTATTCAATATGCACTAAAAAGTACGACTCGAGACCGCAAGTTGTCATACTTTTTGTCGTACGACGGTACGACACCAAAGTACGACGACAACTTGCATCCGGCCTTATAGTTCGGTCGTACGACGGCATTTATAGTTCGGTCGTACGACGCGTCGCGACACGACGGAAGTATAAATCTCGCCATTGATTATTTTCAACACTCCGGTTTTTGGATCTCGACTCTTATATTCATGTATTACCTTGAATAATGCCCAAAAATAGTGTTCAACTTGACATAATTCCGATCGATTTTCCAAGAAAAATTGAAAAAATTTTTCACTTGCGACAGCGAGCGAAAACTTCGCCGCCTTCGAAAACGAGATGAAAGTGAGGCACAACATTGGTCGTACACCGTTTCCGAGGGCGCAAACGAGACCCTCAGCGAGTTGGCCGGTACTGTTTGAGCATAGCTGGTTGCCTGGCTCTCCACCAATTTCTGCTTGTCTGCCAAATAGTGCCCGGGACAACAAAACCCGGGTGGCACCGACCGAGAGCGAGAAGCAATCGGTTTTTGTAGCGGTCTTCTTCTCATGAAAAATGTTTCCGGAAAAACCAAAAAAAATTCAGAATTAATAAAGAAGCATTGAAAAATTCGAAATAAAAGTTTTGACAAAATTTCGCGCTGATCGAAAACTGGGTCAATATGAGTGGAATTCGGCAGTCGACATAATATAAGAATACAGAAGACAGGTTTCACTGCTGATCCAATGACAAAATTCTAATTTCGACAATCCGTGCAGCCGGCAACAAAGCACATCAGCGAAAGATAAAGAGATGTGCTGATAATAATCCAGGGAATTAATCAAAGATCTAAATCTCGCGTAAGAGAACACACATAACTTAACAAAACGGCCCGGGAAATGTAGACTATAGTCGAATTTTTTTCATGAGCAACACAATCGATTTGATTGATTCAGGGTTAGCGATATTGAAACGATTGTGTTCGAAAATTAGAAAATTCAAAAATTGATTGAGAACTTTTGTTCAAGAAGATTGATTGAGGATTCTGATTTTTGTTGAGCTGGTTGGCAGTACATGCGTGAATTTCGAGTAGGCATCCACCACCATGAGCCACTGGGAACCCATGAATGGTTCAGCATAATCGATGTGGACACGACCCCATGGTCCCATTGGGTACGGCCTGAGAACGTTTGTTCAAGGAGATTGATTGTAGATACTGGCGTTGTTGAGCTGGTTGAGCAGTACATGCGGGAATTTCGAGTAGGCATCTACTACCATGAGCCACCAGGAACCTAAGAATGGTCCAGCAGTAGATACGACCCCATGATCCCATTGGTACGGCCTGAGAACGTTTGTTCTAGGGGACTGATTGTGGATTCTGACGTTGTTGAGCTGGTTGAGCAGCACATGTGGAAATTTCGAATAGGCCAAGAATGGTCCAGTATAACCAATGTGGATACGACTCCTTGGTCTTATTGGGTACGGCCATTGCTGAATTGGGACTGTTGTGATTGTTGTGGCATCTTCCATCCACCACCATGAGCCACCAGGAGGCATCAACCACGATGAGCCACCATGAACTCAATAATGGTCCAGCATAATCGATGTGGGCACGACCCCATAGTCCCATTGGGTATGACCATTGCTGAATTGGAACTTTTGTGGTTGTTTTGGGATCTTTCATACACGAATTGCTTTCTTTTACATGGTAAACATGGTAAAAGAATGCAATTCGTG
>JAQGCP010001781.1:0-11638 GCA_034699885.1 Acrobeloides thornei | reverse complement strand
TTGGGGTCACACGAAGTCGACAATGTTGAAATATACGAAAAATCGGGGTGTACTTATAATTATGATACGTAGTGTATGTTACAACCGATTCTGAATCGGTTGACCGTTTCAGAATCAGTTTCCGATTTGGAACGAATTCAAATCGGTTGATCGATTTTACCTCGTCGTTCCAAGTCGATCAACCGATTTGGAATATCAAAATATTTTAGGTTTTCTCGATGTCCTGGCATGCCTAAGTTGATTTTTAAAATAAAAACATGTTAAAAACGCCTAAAAATTAACATCAAATTCAAAAAAATTTCTCTAGGGTATCCTAGAGAATTTCATAATTTTTACAGGTTTATTTGAAAATATGGAGTTCCGATCCCGCATGATTTTCCTTACCGAAAATTTTTCTCCTAGATTATTTTTCCTATCGATTTTTTCGCCCCCAAATGAATTTCCTTCCAGGAATTTGCCCACAAGCGATTTTCTTTACAGCAATTGAACTCATAAATACTTTGTTTCTAGGTGGTTTTTCATCAATAAATCCGATTTCTTTCAAGAAATTCACAGGGTAAATGGCCTAAAAACAAAATTTTTGGTAAGGAAAATCACGCGGGATCGAAACTCCGTATTTTCAGATAAACCTTTCAGAAAAATTTCTAGGATATCCTAGAGAAATTTTTTATTCTTGGCAGTCAAACCTCGATATAGTGACACCTACCACTCTGGAAAGACCACGCAGGGATGCCTCTTGGCGGGACAATTTGTAAACGTTACCAAAAATCAGGATTAAAAGATTTTCAAATAATTCTTTTTTTAAAAGTGTGTGGATATATAGGGCAACTTTTAAAAAAAGAATTATTTAAAAATCTTTTAATCCTGATTTTTGATAACATTTACAAATTTTTCCGCCAAGAGGCATCCCTGCGTGGTCTTTCCAGCGTGGTGGGTGTCACTATATCGAGGTTTGACTATATGTCATTCTAATGGGTTTAAAATTAGTTTTGGTACCTTTTCAAGCTATTGATTTTCTTTAAAAACGCATTTCTTTTAGTAAAAACGACCTTTTAAGGCCTCAAAAGTACCAAAAAAGGCCGCCTCTGCCGATATCTTTAACTTATTTCCATGTTTTCGATCACGACGATTTTTTCTAGACAGGTTTTAAAAACTTCCGATCTCACCAGTTGAAACCTTCCCTTGTTAGATGTGCTAGGACATCGAGAATAAAGATATCCAAAATACGACAAATCTGACACAAAATGTGTCAATTTAAAAAAATTTTAAATGGATCCAAAAATGTTCACAGGTTATTGGATATAGTCAAAAACAGTGAATTATGAAAATTTTTAGCTTATTCTTGCTTTATTTTCAAGACAGCATTAAAAAGACCGAAAGATTGAACTTTAATCATCTTTAAAAAATCATAAAAGCGCCTTTATTCATTACAAAACTTCATAATCCACTGTTTTTGACCATACTCGATAAATTGTGAACATTTTTGAATCAATTCAAATTTTTTTAAAGGGGGGGGGTAACATTTAGGGACTAATCTCTGAAACGTATTTTTTCCTAATTTTTTTGCAAAATGACATATCTAGGGGTAATTTTATGCGAAAAATCGATTGCGCGCATTTGGTAATTAAATCCGGTGATTAGAGCGTTCGATTAAGCTATCGGGCGATGGAAACGGACTTAAACTCGATTTTTAGCGAATTTTGAAATTTAAAAGCAACAAAAAACAGAAAATAAACTTTTTTTGTTGCTCTTAAATTTCACAAATTCGCTAAAAATCGAGTTTAAACCGTTTCTATCGCCCGATAGCTTAATCGAACGCTCTAATCACCGGATTTGATTAGCAAAAAAATTATTGAAAAAAAAATTTATTTTCGATTTTTTAGCCCAAAAATAGTAAAAACATGAGTTAAAATACCTATTTTTATATGGGTAAAAATACGTATTTTCAATTTTTAAGGATCAAACAAAGGTTTTCACGCTTCGAGAATGCGCGCAATCGATTTTTCGCATAAAATTATCCCTAGATATGTCATTTTGCAACAAAAAAATTAGGAAAAAATTTTTTTTTAAATAGGCTCTGGATATTCCCCCCTTTAACCTGCGGGTTGCGGGCGACCCCTCCCCCCCCAAATTCGGGGGGGGGGTTGTACACGTATGATCTCGAAAGTTCGAACCTGAGGTGACCATCACACGTGTACAAACACTCCCCCAAAATTTCGGACCGAAGCGCGCGAGAAAAAGTCATACACACAAATGATTTTTGACAAAATCATAAGGGGAGACCATTATGTATTTTTTTGGCCCGGTTCGCGTTGCGCGCAAAGCCATTTTTTGTTTGCGCAGTTTTTTTAAATATATAATTTTTTGTTCAAATTTGCTCGAAAAGGCATAAAAATTCTATTTCTTGTATTTTGGAGTAGAACTGAGCGAGCCTCCTTACTACTATAAACATGTAATGTTTGTCTGCATGGACAATCTCGAGAACCTGTGATTTATTTTGCTAGACCCAAAACAAAAGTTGTAGGGAACGACGAGAGGAGTCGATCGGCATCACCTCTTCAAGGTCCAAACTTCTTTGTGCTCTTTTATTTTGTTTCTTTTTTATATCATTATTTGTTCGACGAATTTGTTGTCCTTTTAAATTGGAAATATATCAGATGAAAACACAAATTTTTTCTTTAACTATTTTACTCGTTTGGGTAATCTTTTTTAATACATATATTCGAGTATTGCTTCGTTCATGGTTTTAATGGGTATTATAATTTTGTGCGCGCACCTACTAAAATAAACATTCAACGGATTCTCCAACAAAAACCAAGTGAATCATTTTTGTGCAATCAATAAAACGAAGATTTTTTCTCATCTAATATTAATGTTTGATCATTATTATTTTGTTTGCAAGAAAATTTATTTTTTAAGTTAATTTTTTTTAAATATAGGAAAAATTTTTAATGCGTATAATAAATTTTATTTGATCGGTATTGCTCATGCGTATATTTCTTATTTTGGTTGTAAGATTTTTCTAAACACTATTTTCTAAACGGACTTTTCTAAACGCATTTTTAATAAAAATTTTGAAAAATTTTCGTTTCAATAACTTCAAAAATGGTCTTCAAATTGGATAATTTTGGTAACACTTTCTTCGTCTCGAAGAGACGAATAAAATGCTGTAATTACTTTTTAAATAAAATTATAAAATTCTTATAAAAAGTCCGTTTAGAAAAAGTTTAGAAAAATCCTGGTTTGGTGTGAACTAGGGATGTCCAAGTGACAATACAAAAAAAGTGACAAGAGACAAAACAAGTGGTTTTGTCACCACGATTCAGAATCCTGATTAGATTTGGTGAGAACTTATCACCACTGGTGACAAAGTTGACAATGTTGTCACCGAAAAAATACGTGCTATAAATAATCAAAAATTGCTTATAATTGAGCGAAAACAAATTTTTAGTGTTCTGTAAAAAAGTGACAACGTTGTCACATTGTCTCTCTAAAAAGTGACAAGGTGTTGTCACTTCATTGAATTTTCATTATTTGAGTGGTAAATAACCATTATCATGCTCGAAAATATTAATTTCGACGTTTTATTAAGGTGACAATGATTGTCATTGTCTTGTCACTTGGACATCCCTAGTGTGAACTAGAAAATACACAACTAGGACCATCGGATAGGAACTCAAAAATACATAACTAGAACCACTAATGAATCCAAATCAGCAAAAAGGGTCTTTTCACTAAGTTTTTGCACTTTGAGAAGTACGACAGAGAGCCAGACAACAAAGAAATTTTTGCGTTTCCAATTTTGCTAGAGCCGTGTTTCTAGTTGTGCATTTATGAGTTCCTGCATGGCATTATGAAACGGTTCTAGTTGTGTATTTCTACTTGTAGGATTTTGGTTTGCTGTGAACTAGAAAATACACAACTCTTATTGCCATACCTACTTTAGAAAATACTTGTTAGTCATTAAATTTTATGTTTGTGTCAAATTTGTGCTCAATAATTGTGTTCAATACATCATCATTTTTTTATTAGTTTACGCCAAATGGCTGAACAATTCGAGCTTAATAACCTTCTACAAATTGATCAAGATGACGTTAACAAATTTTCTCCGTGTTGGGAAAATTTATCGATAGCCGGGCCAAGTTATCATGGTGAATTTTTTATGGAGAATGATACGAACTACATAAATATTCCCTGTATTTCTAATGAAGAACAAGATATTAGTGTCCATAATAATTTTGCAAGCTTCACATCTGCTAGAAAAATGACAAGCAACGAAGCACCTATAACTTGTCTGATTTGTGGTGCACCCACTATTAATTATCATTATGGTAAAAATTAAATTTAAAAATCCGATTTTTTTACACCACTCTGTAGTAGTAGGATAATTTTTAGATGTGTCCAGTTGCAATAGTTGCAAGACTTTCTTTAGACGTTGTGTAGTGCTTTCAAAATTTTTTAAATGTAAATATACTCAAAATTGTAATCTCTATTATCAACAGCATCCTTGTGAGTTAAAAAAATTTCAATTTAAATTGTTTTTAAGATAACCCATGTAAAGGCTGCCGTCTAGGACGATGCATTGCCATTGGCATGAATCCTGAAGCTATACAATTTCCACAGGATTTTGATATAGAAAACTGTCTAGTAAAATTTGAAGAGTTCAAAGCACATATTTTACCTCTATACTTGGTGCATTTAATATTTAAAAAAATAAATATTTCTAAATTTAGCAGTTTGAGATAGAATCTCCTCGAGAGTCTCTTCTAAATGAGATCAATGAACTTTTATATGTTGAAAATAAAATGAGGCATCTACGAGAATCTTCATATCACCCACGCAGCTTACTTTTTAGTACCATTCAAGAAATTTTAATGACTCCAACCGAGTTATCTAACGCTGAAAAATATGAGGTATAAAAGAATTTTAAAATAGGTCCATCATCAGAACTTATGAGATTTTTCGAAAAATTCATTCTATAAATTGATTTTTTTTTCCCTACAATTAACGACATCATAACTTTATTCAACTTTTTCTTCAACCTATTTTCTTTTTTTTATATTTTTTACCATATGAGGGTGTTTTTAAAAATCGATCATGCTCATTAAAAATCATTAAAACACGTCCTTAAAGGATCAGTAAAATTTTGACCTCGAGAATTTATTTTTAAAAGAAAGAGGAATTTTTACTGATCATTTTTTGTTTTTACGACAGCCCTTGAAAGTTTAACCCTTTCGAGATATTTGCGTTTGAAATTTCCTTCAAAGTTTTCAAATGTGATTATGTATTAAAGCGAAAGGGATTGACCCCAATCGTGTTTGTTGCTTGGTCAATAAAAGTCTGTTCTTTTATATAATATTTGACAAATCGTTTCAATAAACAACCTTAGTCATTTTTAGGCACTAGGCCCCTCGTTACGGGCTCTCGTTACCGAGCACACTCATCACGGCCACTCGTTACGGCCTCTCGTTACGGCCTCTCGTTACAGAATCCGCTTGTTACGGCCTGCCAGGGACGTGCTAGGATTTCAAAAATGAGGGAAGGGGAAAGCATAAACAACTTTTTTGAATTTTTATTGAAAAAATTTAATTTTTAAAGTTAAAATTAATCGGGTTCTGTAACGAGAGGCCGTAATGGCCGTGAATTCGCGTCGTAACGAGGGGCCTAGTGCTATTTTTTATAGCTCTATGAAACAAATAAAATGACACTAAAATTATCCAATTTGAACATTGTTTTGGATTATTGCAACGAAAACCCTGATTTACGTTTTCATTTCAATAATCCAAAACAAAGTTCAAATTGGATAATATTGGTGTCATTTTATCGTCTCATAGAGCCATAAAAAAATGATGGGTTAATATTCAATTCGAAAATACACAACTCAAACCACCTGCAAATTGCAGAATTTTCGATAAAATTTTATGAAAATTTCGTATATAGAAAATTTAGAGACAACAAAATTGGCCATTGTCTATGGATGATATATATGCACAAAATATTGAGCATTTAAAAAATATGATTATAACAGGGGAACTAGGAAATAATAAACCAGTAATACCAATAAGACGATTATGGATAGCCACAGATAGTGTATTAATAATAGAAGCGGCAAAAACTTTGCCATTCTTTAATCTACTCAATCTTGAAGATCAGGTGAGTTAGAGGCTCAAAAGATGATTAAGGCTACAGTGGCGTATCTAAGATTTTATTTTTGGGGGGGGGTGGGGTTCTCCAAGATAAAACCTTAATTTTCTTAAAAAGGGGTATTTTTTACGGCTTAATCTCCGAAAAAAATTTGTTCCTTTTTTTTAAATAAAAACATCACTTTTAGGGTTAATTTTGCATGGGGAATCGATTGCGTGCATTCCCGAGTTGTGAAAATACATGCCTGATCCTGATTCAGGGAAGAGGTTGGGGGAAAGGTATTGAAGCTAAAATCAAACAAAAATAAAAAACCAAATTTTATTGATTTTCGCTTCAATATCACAACTCCCTGCCTGAATCAGGATCAGGCATGCATTTGCAGAGTTCGGGAATACGCGCAATCGATTCCCAGCCTAAAATTATCTTAGACACAACGTTTTCTCGGTAAAAAACCAAATTTTTTTGATTTTTGCTTCAATACCCCAACCCCTTCCCTGAATCAGGATCTGGCATGCATTTTCACGACTCCGGAATGCGCGCAATTGATTCCCCATGCAAAATTACCCCTAAAAGTGATATTTTTATTTAAAAAAAAGAAGGAACAAATTTTTTTTGGAGATTAAGCCGTAAAAAATACCCCCCCCCTTAAGAAATTAAAAAAAAACTTTTTTCATTGGAAAGTTAACATTTTCTATTTAGACAATACTTTTACGTCATATATCGCTAGTAAACACAAACTTAATGGAATGCTATTACTCTTATATAAACAATCAAAATACAATCGTGATGCCAGATGGTACGATGCCATTCAAATTTAGAGTCGAAGTCAATAAATTTGTGAGTAAGCAAAAGTAATAATTTATATCTTTAAACTAATACAGGGTGGGGTCAAAAACGTATTTTGCGATTTTCGACAAAAATTTTTTTTGAATTTTTCTAAAATAACCCTATGAGGGTTTTTTTATGCGAGGAATTGATTGCGATTGAAAAATCCTAAAAACGTTTCCCTGACCAAAAACCTCTAAAAATCGAAAAATCCAAGTTTTTATGTTGATTCAGAGTAAGGGAAGCGTTTTCATGATTTTTTGCGATGCGCGCAATCGATTTTTCGCATAGAAAAATCTCCCTTAAGATTATTTTTTTAAATTAAAAAAATGATTGATGAAAATTTGGTCGAAAAATCACAAAAATCAGAATTTTTTTTTGCCCCACCCTGTAATATTAAACTTATTTTTTAGGGGCTCATTTTTTAATACTAAAGGACTACCTTTTATTAATCAAATATTTCAAATATGTCGTATGCATAAGGCTAATAATATAATAGAAATGATTCAAAGATTTATAGAACATACGCCTATGTAAGAAAATTTAATAGCTAATAACTAGGTTCAAATTTGGCTGCAAGAGTGGGGTAAATTTTCAAAAGGTGGTCATTGAATTTTTCCTTGAGTTTGACAAAAAGCCCTCTTCTTATATTTTTGTGGTAATTTTTTCAGAGAAAAGAGCCAAGATCCTGATGATATCTCTTCCCCAAACAACGCCATTGATACTAACCTACGATGTAGTAAAATTCCGAAAAAGGGTGTTAAGAGTCAAAAATAAATCAAAAATGTCGCCGATCGACTCAGCTCGCCGAGTACCATATCATGAGTTTTGGAACTTTGACACATGGCCGTGTTGCTAACGTGCGCGGCCTTCACACATAGGGCGCGGGTTCGATACCCGTCCAAAAATCGTTTTTTATTTTGTTGACAAAATCCATGAAAATTTTTGCATATCCATATTTTTATGCGACGAACACGATGATGCTATTATTTTTCCATAAAAACTTTTTGAAAAATGCGATTTGTCTCATTTTTCCACAAGTTTTCATTCAAAAATGATAGCACCATAGTGTTCCTCGCATAAAAAATGTGGATATGCAAAACTTTTCATGAATTTTAACAGCAACATAAAAATTTTTTTGTTGGCGCAAGAACGAAATCGCGCCCTATGGAGTGAAAGTCTAGCACGTTAGCCACTCGCTCATGGGTCAAACTCTTATAACAATGATATGTACTCGTTCGAAGAGTCGAAGTTTAAGATATAACTTCGGATTTAGGCATGCAGATGTGTGGGTTAGTTAGGGTGCGCGTTATCAGTGGTGCAGCACTCAGCACGACGTTAGCAGCGGCGTTAGCAGTTGTGCCGGTCGTGCCACCGTTGGAAAACGGCGACACAACTCACGGCACAACTCGCGGTACGACTGATAACGTGCACCTTTACTATTAACATTTATTACAATAATACATTTATCATCACAAACATGAAATACAAATTGAAATACAGTAACCATCATTAGATGATGGTTCGGAGTCGGTCCACTCAAAACTCCTCGTTTCTGTTTTCTCCTATACATTCATATGATCCGCATCGCAACCTAGTTGTAACCTGGAATGGGCTGTTTATTATTTTTGAGGACGAGCTTCGCTCGTTTTGAGATCCCATTTCAAAATTAGAACGGAATGTTCTCAATGGAATAGTAAACAACTTTTTCCTACACGAAAACACAAAAGTGGCTTAACTTTACGAAATGAGGATGGGTTTGGAAATTGCCTAAGCTGTCTTCATGATAGAAGATTTTGGTGAGCTGAGTCGATGGGCGACATTTTTTATTTATTTTTGACCCTTGCCACACCCTTTTCGGAATTTTACTACGTCGTGAACCATTACCAAAAACTTTAGAGTGCCAATAGAAATCCTTGAAGAGCTCTATATAAGAATCTTGGAACCATTAAAACGAATCAATCTAACCGAAAAAGAATATGTTCTTTTAAAAACTTTAATATACTGCTATAATGCATTAACCGATTTGTCTGAATATGCCAGATCAATTCTACAAAAAGAAGCAGATAAATATTCTCAACTTTTACTACGCTACCTTCAGTTGGAACATGGTGAGATAAAAGGAGCGCAAAAATATGCCGAAGTAATTTCTTTAATGGGAACATTTTTCGCTATTGCTGAAAAGCATCGACAAGTTTTCTTTTTACAACGCTTAACAAGAGAATGTGTTAAAAAAGAAATCTATATGAATCAGCGACCAAAACTTGTGGAAGAAATTATGCATCTAAAATAAATAAAGCTTATTTTGGTTGTTGTAATTTATGAATACTTTTGTTACAGATAGATATCTAAATAAAATGTTTGAAATCCCATTGCGTCAAAAATGCCTATTTTACAGAAAGTATATTTTATTGAAAATCTAGAAATCATAAAAGCTTCTTGTAAAGATGTATGACGAAATACAGAGTCATCAAAAAATATTCCAGAAAAACTTTTTCAATTCATCTGATAAATTATAAACGAAGGCTTGGCTTTATTTTCCTCTGCTTTGCTATTCTTTTAAGCCATAGATCTCAAAAAATGGAAAATTCTTTAAAAAAGTACACCCTTTTGAAGTTGATTTACAAAATTTAGACCCATATCTCGATAATTTTAAATTTTTATTTATCTTATTTATGTGTGAAGATGGCCTGGATTTCGAACCTTTGCCCTTTTACCATATTCCTTTATTGGTCCTCACCCTTTACCACTTTGACTATGATTGATTTTTATGAATTTACTCAATGAATATGAATATATATCGTTTGATTATTTGATAAATTTAATCCTTGTTCTTGGACTAGCCGTAATTGTACTATAAGTTAGATGAACTTCCTTAAGGTGTTTATTATAAGTTGGTAGTATTAAAATAATTACTTGCAAATCGCTCTCATGTTGAAGTTGTAAAACTAAATCATAACCGGTACCACAGCCAATACTTTCTACTTTAACGATTTCTTTAAGTATGTAGCTCTTTTTCTTCTTAAATCGTTTCTTGCAAGCACGTAATATTTGTGGCATTATTTTCTAGAAATATAAAGGGATTGTATAGTAAAAACGGCAGAGTGAAGAAACAGACTTCGGTTTCTATATGTTACCGTCATATCTGAAAGTCCAGCATATCTGAAAGTTTCAGATATGCCTAGGCAAACTTTCAGATATGCCGGACTTTCAGATATGACGGTAACATATACAAATGTATGAAACCGTGAAAATTTTTCCAAAAAAATTAACCCCCTTAAACGTCTTTTGGATATGATACAACAGCGGTATAAAAACCAAACGGTATGCAGCTCCAAGGGACTACGTGAAATTTTAAAATTAACCTTTTATGATCCTACTCATTAAAAATACCTTGATTTCTCGAGTGTGCCAATCGTTTTTATCATTAAGATCAATAATCGGAGGCCCACATCTATGAGTACGTTTTATGGCAAATTGATGACGAATAGTTTTAGCTGGTAGAGTTGGATAATCTTTTTTGTCCGTCATCTAAAATTCTGTATCATAAAGACATTGTAAATTTGTAGAACTGCACACAACAAATCAAAAAGTGACGTGAAAATTAGCATGTTGGGGGTAAAATTAATTGCATTGACGTCATGTTTTTCCAAATTTTTATAAACTTGCCATTTTTCTTCTACTTTCTTATGCTTTTTATCCTGGGAGAAACGAATTTCTAGTTTTGGAGATATGAAGTATTCTTTAAAATGACATAAAAACGCCAAAAATCGACATTTTGGTCAATTTCGGAGCCATTTTTGACCCCCTTCCGAGTTGATTCAACTCTAACAGCTGTAGTTATTCGTGATCAGCATACTTTTTCCTACCGATCTAATCAAGATCTGAGAGCTGAATCGGACTATCCGGAAGTGGGCACCTCTGAAAGTCTTTGGGAAGCTCTACTCCTCAACCATTGAGCCGATTCTGACATACGCTATTGAATGCTGATATCCGTCTCTCTCCTACCTGCAAAATGCTGTCGAAAGAACGAAGAAATTTGGTAAGCTATACACCCCTTTGCCCATGGTTGCAGCTCGTTTTACAGTCGATCGCTGAAAGTTCGATTTTCCTCCAAAACTTCGAATTTTCTTCTTATTTTGCTCTCAAATAAAATGGACAATTCGAAAAACTTCGAATTTCCCAAAAAAGAAAAAGATAAAATGTACAAAAAGATAAACAAAAAAACCAGCAACTTTCATTCAACACGAAAGATTTATAAGAATTTATAAGTGTGTGTATATTGAAAAGAAAATTTTAAACCAATTTATATTTTTCATTAAAAAATTTTTAACTGCACAATTTTATGTAATAAAGCACATTGACAAACATACAAATGAAAAATTTTCTTTTCAATATACAAACATAAGGTAAATAAAAATTTTAAATTATCAAGGTATGGGTCTAAATTTTGTAAATCAACTTCAATTTTTTTATAGATTTTTGAACACATTTTCTAAAAACTGGAAATTATCGTGCAAACTTGCTCCAAATCAACAATAGATGCTTAAAAATGAAAATTTAAAAAATTAATATTTATTTACAAACATCTCTTATATATGTTGTAGCCGATCCAGACTTTCAGCTGAGTCTGACTCGGCTAGCCGATCCAGACTGAAAAAATTTCGCT
>JAQGCP010001780.1:0-11638 GCA_034699885.1 Acrobeloides thornei | reverse complement strand
TCCAGACAAAAACACGTGCATAAGTTGCACCATTGTCTTGCAAAAAACCGCATAAAAAAATTCGTCAATCGCGGAGATATCGCATTTTTACTAAATTTCGGGACCCCATGGTCTTTTACGAGTTAATATATGCTTACCTATTTTTGCGAAATTAAAAATTCGACTTAAAATCCATTTTTCTAGTGCCATTTTTGGAGAAAAAATTATACCCTTCGCTCTTTCTCCCCTAAAGTTCTAAAAATCTAAACAAAAAACTTGGGCCAACTTTTGAATGGAAAATATAAAAAAAGCGGCGATCTAAATTTGAAATATAAAAAAAGCGGCGATCCAAAAATTTGAATCGACCAAAAAAAATTTTCGACCCTAGCGGGATCGAACCCTCGACCAACAACAAAGGGCAAACGTTGAAATTTAAGAAAGGGCAAATGTTGAAATTTAAAAAGGGCAAATGTATAATCGCCAAGAAAGCGTTTGTCGAGCGGAAAAAAGGGAGGGAGATATGAATTTTTAAAAATTTTTCAGGCAATTTTGACACAAGAATTTGTGAAAAATTCATATTATCTCTCTAAATAAAAAATATTTTTACATTAAATTTTTTCAGCTCGACAAAAGCTTTTTGTATATTTAGCCAAGATTTTTATTTAGATTGTTGGAATTATGAGGGGGAGGGGAAGAAGAAGATGAGTTTTTCGAAAATGTCACTAGAAAAAGGGGTCAAAAATAAAAAAATGCAAAATATATATTGCTTGGCCTCTTTTTATTTTTCGTATTATGATCATGTTTCCAATACCATATGAAAGCTATTGCTGCTGTATACTTTTTATTACAATGAGTTTCCAAACTACGATTAGTGCAATTTCTCAATGTTACTTTATTCAACCTTTTAGGGATTCTGCCAAAAAGTTGCTTTTCAAATTTCTTTTTCTAAAAAATCTTTCTAAAACCACGGCAGTTGGAATTCCTACCGAAAATAACTGAAAAAATACGAAAATTTTATATTTCATGGTCTGGGATGGTTGAAAAGTCGATCAAAAGTAGAACAAAATTCTACTAAATTAAACGTGTAATGTGTATGTTTTTTTGTCGGACGATCTCGGGAACCCTTGATTTAAGCCAAGACGCTAAAACCAAAGTTGTAGGGGACGATAAGAAGAGGATTGACACCAAAAACATCGAAATCGGACTTATTTGAATTTTTACCATTGGAGTAAAAGCAGGCTTGAGATAAAAAATTTCGAGTTTAAAGGTCATCCCGACCAAAAATAAAGGTATTTTAAAGGTTTTTCAACCAAAATAAAGATATTTTAAAGGCTTTTTCAGATAAGATTATTTTAATTAAAAACTAACAATTAAACATCCATAAAGCAATACAAAATCAGCAAAAATCAATTAACATTGTACTTTTCGGAGGTTTTAATCTTTTTCAAGAGTTCTTTGTTGGATCGGAAAGCTTGAAATGCTTCTTTGTAGCTTCGAAACATATACTATAGCAAAGGCACGCATTGACGAGTCTGTAAGCCGGCGTCTTTCTGGTGACCATTGAATGTTCACCAACGAAAACACGCACTCACAAGGCGCATTACATGCTGGAATAGCAAGGACCTACAAAAGTGAGTGCCTTCAAAGTAAAACTAACCGTTTGAACTAAAGTTGATAAAACATGTAGATCTTTGTTCAGCAGAATTCTACACCACCTTTGGGCAGAAGCCCGGGCCCGGATGATCCGGGTCGGGCCAAAGGGCCTAAGCCCGGATGGATACGGGCTTAGGCCCGGATGACCCGGACCCAACTTCGACCTCTGCTACAAACTACAAATTATAGACTACAAACTACATTTTTTTTTTTAACAGACTTTAATACAATGTATGCATAAATACAAACTACAATTTTGGGGGGGGGGCTAAAGTGCACCGATCGGTGTATTTTAGCCCCCCAAAATCAGTGCACTTTAGCCCCCTCTCTAAATTGGGGGGGGGGCTAAAGTGCATAAGTTCCCTACTTTTTGTCTACAAAACAATCAAAATTTACATACAACACGCCATACATCATTTTCTTTTATGTATTCCCTGCATAAAATCAGACTCAAAATTGGAGTCTCTGCACAAACTAGAAAATATTAACGTTGTTGGCCGGGTCTGCTTTTATTCTCTTTGTTGTTTCTAGTATAAATTCTCAAAGACTAGAAAATATAAAAGCGATATTTGAAATTAAAGTTATGTACCGAGCACACAATGATGCAAAAGCCACAAAATTCTACAAAATATAAAATTTGGACTTAAAACATATAAATACGTACCGATTCTCTGGTCAAGATCAATTAGACGAATTGATTTGTCGACAAGTTTAGTTTGAGCAAAACTTTTGTTCAAATTTGTAATAAAATGGCTCAACGTTGGCCTATTAAAGCTAAAGCAAATATCGAAATTTTGAAAACGACTTTACGTTTTCCTACCTCGAAAAGGATTGCAAAAAATCGACTATTAAAGGTAAATAATTTCCAAATTCGAACTTTTGAATCATTCGGTAGAAAAAATAAGATTTTTATACTTTTTATAGGATTTTAGAGAAATTGGAGGGGGGCACTATATAGAGGTTTTACTGTAGATTTTTGGAAGAGCTCGGTGAGAGAAGAAAAAAGATACCAAAATCATAGGGGTATCCCCTCTGAAAAAATTAAAAATTCAATTTTTCATTTTTGCCTTTTCAACTTAAGTATTTAATCTTTAAATAAAAATCGTTGCCATCATGGTGCAGTTGGTAAAACGGTATTTTTGCAGTCAGAAAGGCGCAGGTTCGATGCCCGTCTCCGCCGAAATAATTTTTCCAAGCCTTTGATCTCCCTCTTCTAATTTTTATATAGAAAAATTATTGAGTTGTTATGAAGGCTTGGAGAGGGTTGTTAATCGCCGGCTGAAGGCAGATGTAAATTGTTACGATCTTTTTTCGGCGCAAAAAATTATTTTTAATCGGAAAATTTTTCGACCTTTTCGAACTAATTTTGGCCTGAGGGTTGTAACTTTTTCTAAAAATTTTGGACACTCCTACGCCCAAGTATGTTTTGAATCATGCCCCTAAAGACGTAGAAATGTTAATGAATCAGAAGCAGGACGCTCGTTGTTATAGCTTTTTAGAAGCACCTTTTTCTTGTTTCCAATTTAATTCAAAAGTTGTTTAGCCTCCAATGACTGAGATGATGAGTAGTTTTGATGCTGAAAATCCAAAAAAATCTGGTATCCCTACTGACAGGTTGATCAATGCTTACAGTAAATGGGGACTTGGTGGTTTCGGATTACTTATTACAGGCAATATTATGGTGGACCCTGTGTGTAATTAGTTTAAAGAAATGTTATAGTATGTCTAGTTGTTTAGAAACATATCGAGATGCAATCAAACTCAGTTATTTATCAAAATATCGATAGTTTCGATCGGAGACAAGCGTTTAAAAAATGTGCAGCAGCATTGAAGAAAGGTGGTGGGTTGGCAATTGCTCAGCTTAATCATGTAAGGGGTCGTTCACATATCACGTGATCAGGTCGAGGGGTGGGTAGCTGAAATGATCACGGTGGGAGGGGGTCAGGTCATTGGTCACTTGATCAGACACGTAGTAAGAGGCAATCCCTCCCCCCACGAAATCAAAAAAGATGAAAATTTTTCCTAATGGTCCCCCTTAGACCAAAATTTCTGAATAATTTATAATAAAAAAATTGCCAAAATCGAAAAAAATTGATCAAATAAACGAATCGGGTCAAAAAGAACCAATTCCGAAGGTCAGATTGATCAAATAAGCTCGAACATATATTTTTAGGCTGGTCGCTTGACCCCACTCAGCATTAATGAACATCCAGTAGCACCTTCTGCGATTAAGCATATACCCCAAATAAACTTTTTTAAATTCGGAGAACCCGTTGAACTTACAGTAGATCAAATCCAAGAAATTATTCATTATTTTGTTTATGCTGCAAAATTCAGTTATGAAACAGGTAAATTTTCTTTAACACTACGTGGGTCGTTTGTAATCAGGGGTAGGATCGACTCAGTTTTTCATGCTGAACAACATATAAAATTTTTGAAAAAGTGCATTAAATACGGGCAAAAACAATTTGACTCAAGGTGGGATCGAACCAGCGATCTTTGAGCCTTTGAGTCAAGCGTATTACCACTCGGCCATCCAAGCAAGGTTATGTGATTTTTCAACTTGGATGATCTATCTTGTAGTATTTTTGGCCATGTTAATGTGTATTTACAGTAACACGATTTTTTCGAAAAAATTTTTTTCGTATATTGTTCAGCATGAAAAACTGACAAGTTCTACTCCTTGTGAGTCGATCCTACTCCTGGTTATAAACGACCCACGGAGTGTTAACGATTATGCAACCTTGTAGGATTCGATGGAGTTGAACTCCATGCAGCTTATGGATACTTACTCTCGGAGTTTTTGACTTCGAACACGAACATAAGAAATGACGAATATGGAGGATCTATTCAAAATAGATCTAGAATCATTCGAGAGATTTATGAAGGGATAAGGTAACGTTGGAGAATTTTTCAATAAAAATTGTTTTAGAAAGGAAGTTCCGAACGAAACTGGTTTTATTGTCGGGATCAAAGTAAATACGCATGAATTCGGTAATCAAGATTTTTCTTCGGATGACATTGTTACGTTCTGCCAAGAGTTCGATGTAAATTTTGAAATTTTTGACTTGGGTACAGTGACATAGCCACGGGGGGAGAGTACCAAGGGTACCGGTACCCCTCCCCCTTACGAGCCGAAGGCCCGAAAAAACATAAGGGTCCCCCTTATGATTTTTTAGAAAAAAAGGTTTGATCCCTTTAAGGGCTTGGTACCCCCCTTAAACAATTTCTGACTACATACCACTTGGGTACAAATATATTTTTTAGCGCTATGGCTTCGATTTCATCGAATTGACTGGTGGGTTGACAGAAACATTAATTGTGAATTATTCGAAACTGCAAGAATCTTCAAAAATTCGTGAAGCATATTTCCAAGAATATTCCCAACAAGTTGGTGTTACGACATGTTTACATAGCAAATATTTTTAGATCAAACCTTCTCTAAAAAATGCTGTAGTCTATCTTACTGGAGGCCTGAGAACCGTTTTTGGTATGGCCGATGTTATTAATAGCGGAATCGCTGATGGAGTTGGCATCGGTCGACCAAGTTTGAGCGAACCGGATGTTGCTCAAAAACTTCTCGATGAAAAGGTTCAAAGCGTTTCGTATAATCTTTTGGAAGAAGATTATATGCTTTATGTCAAATCTAGCATCACAAACTTTAATGAATTCGCTAATAGTACTATCGATGAAGCTGGTGGAGATCTAAATTTTGGTATTACAGACTTTAGTGTTAAAGAAAACGCAGAAAAGTTTAAAACTGAGCAAGTGAAAGGCGGTTGAATAAAATTTTTTGTATATTTATATTAATTTAATTTTTTAAAATAAATCTTTGAATGTTTTTTTATATCGGAGCTGAAAACCTCGGTAACTTAATCAATTTATTGTATCATAGATTACTGACATAGGCTTACGATAAAAAATTTCGAGTTTAAAGATCATCCCGACCAAAAATAAAGATATTTTAAAGGCTTTTTCAGGTAAGATTATTTTAATTAAAAACTAATATTAGGTGCGGAAATAAGTTTCTAGAATTTTATTGTTTCGAAAATAACAAATTTTTATTCGACTCCAAAATATATAAAAAACAACAAAACTTATTCAACAAAGTACTCTCCATTATAATCTATAATTTCTTCCAAAATTTCCGGCAGTTTTTTAAATCCTCGACGAGGATTTGAAAAACTGGCTTTCAATGCCCTTTTGAGAAATGGTGTTCAATATCTTCATGATAATGCACGTCCTCACACAGCTGAAATTGTTACCAAACAGATTGAAGGATTGGGTTGGTTCATGCTCCCTATTCAGATGAAGCCCCATCAGATTTTCATTTTTTTCGAAGTTTGGAACATTTTCTCAGAGGAAAAGTCTTTAACAACGAAGAAATTCGTCAAGCATTGGATGAATACTTTGCATCAAAAAACGTGGATTTTTATTGTTGAGGATTTGAAAAACTGCTGGAAATTTGGGAAAGAATTATAGATTATAATGGAGAGTACTTTGTTGAATAAGTTTTATTGTTTTTTTACGTTTTGAAGTTTTAAAGTCGAATAAAACTTTTTATTTCCGAAACAATAAAATTCCAGAAACTTTCCGCACCTAATAATTAAAAATCCATAAAGCAATACAAAATCAGCAAAAATCAATTAACATTGTACTTTTCGGAGGTTTTAATCTTTTTCAAGAGTTCTTTGTTGGATCGGAAAGCTTGAAATGCTTCTTTGTAGCTTCGAAACATATACTATAGCAAAGGCACGCATTGACGAGTCTGTAAGCCGGCGTCTTTCTGGTGACCATTGAATGTTCACCAACGAAAACACGCACTCACAAGGCGCATTACATGCTGGAATAGCAAGGACCTACAAAAGTGAGTGCCTTCAAAGTAAAACTAACCGTTTGAACTAAAGTTGATAAAACATGTAGATCTTTGTTCAGCAGAATTCTACACCACCTTTGGGCAGAAGCCCGGGCCCGGATGATCCGGGTCGGGCCAAAGGGCCTAAGCCCGGATGGATACGGGCTTAGGCCCGGATGACCCGGACCCAACTTCGACCTCTGCTACAAACTACAAATTATAGACTACAAACTACATTTTTTTTTTTAACAGACTTTAATACAATGTATGCATAAATACAAACTACAATTTTGGGGGGGGGGCTAAAGTGCACCGATCGGTGTATTTTAGCCCCCCAAAATCAGTGCACTTTAGCCCCCTCTCTAAATTGGGGGGGGGGCTAAAGTGCATAAGTTCCCTACTTTTTGTCTACAAAACAATCAAAATTTACATACAACACGCCATACATCATTTTCTTTTATGTATTCCCTGCATAAAATCAGACTCAAAATTGGAGTCTCTGCACAAACTAGAAAATATTAACGTTGTTGGCCGGGTCTGCTTTTATTCTCTTTGTTGTTTCTAGTATAAATTCTCAAAGACTAGAAAATATAAAAGCGATATTTGAAATTAAAGTTATGTACCGAGCACACAATGATGCAAAAGCCACAAAATTCTACAAAATATAAAATTTGGACTTAAAACATATAAATACGTACCGATTCTCTGGTCAAGATCAATTAGACGAATTGATTTGTCGACAAGTTTAGTTTGAGCAAAACTTTTGTTCAAATTTGTAATAAAATGGCTCAACGTTGGCCTATTAAAGCTAAAGCAAATATCGAAATTTTGAAAACGACTTTACGTTTTCCTACCTCGAAAAGGATTGCAAAAAATCGACTATTAAAGGTAAATAATTTCCAAATTCGAACTTTTGAATCATTCGGTAGAAAAAATAAGATTTTTATACTTTTTATAGGATTTTAGAGAAATTGGAGGGGGGCACTATATAGAGGTTTTACTGTAGATTTTTGGAAGAGCTCGGTGAGAGAAGAAAAAAGATACCAAAATCATAGGGGTATCCCCTCTGAAAAAATTAAAAATTCAATTTTTCATTTTTGCCTTTTCAACTTAAGTATTTAATCTTTAAATAAAAATCGTTGCCATCATGGTGCAGTTGGTAAAACGGTATTTTTGCAGTCAGAAAGGCGCAGGTTCGATGCCCGTCTCCGCCGAAATAATTTTTCCAAGCCTTTGATCTCCCTCTTCTAATTTTTATATAGAAAAATTATTGAGTTGTTATGAAGGCTTGGAGAGGGTTGTTAATCGCCGGCTGAAGGCAGATGTAAATTGTTACGATCTTTTTTCGGCGCAAAAAATTATTTTTAATCGGAAAATTTTTCGACCTTTTCGAACTAATTTTGGCCTGAGGGTTGTAACTTTTTCTAAAAATTTTGGACACTCCTACGCCCAAGTATGTTTTGAATCATGCCCCTAAAGACGTAGAAATGTTAATGAATCAGAAGCAGGACGCTCGTTGTTATAGCTTTTTAGAAGCACCTTTTTCTTGTTTCCAATTTAATTCAAAAGTTGTTTAGCCTCCAATGACTGAGATGATGAGTAGTTTTGATGCTGAAAATCCAAAAAAATCTGGTATCCCTACTGACAGGTTGATCAATGCTTACAGTAAATGGGGACTTGGTGGTTTCGGATTACTTATTACAGGCAATATTATGGTGGACCCTGTGTGTAATTAGTTTAAAGAAATGTTATAGTATGTCTAGTTGTTTAGAAACATATCGAGATGCAATCAAACTCAGTTATTTATCAAAATATCGATAGTTTCGATCGGAGACAAGCGTTTAAAAAATGTGCAGCAGCATTGAAGAAAGGTGGTGGGTTGGCAATTGCTCAGCTTAATCATGTAAGGGGTCGTTCACATATCACGTGATCAGGTCGAGGGGTGGGTAGCTGAAATGATCACGGTGGGAGGGGGTCAGGTCATTGGTCACTTGATCAGACACGTAGTAAGAGGCAATCCCTCCCCCCACGAAATCAAAAAAGATGAAAATTTTTCCTAATGGTCCCCCTTAGACCAAAATTTCTGAATAATTTATAATAAAAAAATTGCCAAAATCGAAAAAAATTGATCAAATAAACGAATCGGGTCAAAAAGAACCAATTCCGAAGGTCAGATTGATCAAATAAGCTCGAACATATATTTTTAGGCTGGTCGCTTGACCCCACTCAGCATTAATGAACATCCAGTAGCACCTTCTGCGATTAAGCATATACCCCAAATAAACTTTTTTAAATTCGGAGAACCCGTTGAACTTACAGTAGATCAAATCCAAGAAATTATTCATTATTTTGTTTATGCTGCAAAATTCAGTTATGAAACAGGTAAATTTTCTTTAACACTACGTGGGTCGTTTGTAATCAGGGGTAGGATCGACTCAGTTTTTCATGCTGAACAACATATAAAATTTTTGAAAAAGTGCATTAAATACGGGCAAAAACAATTTGACTCAAGGTGGGATCGAACCAGCGATCTTTGAGCCTTTGAGTCAAGCGTATTACCACTCGGCCATCCAAGCAAGGTTATGTGATTTTTCAACTTGGATGATCTATCTTGTAGTATTTTTGGCCATGTTAATGTGTATTTACAGTAACACGATTTTTTCGAAAAAATTTTTTTCGTATATTGTTCAGCATGAAAAACTGACAAGTTCTACTCCTTGTGAGTCGATCCTACTCCTGGTTATAAACGACCCACGGAGTGTTAACGATTATGCAACCTTGTAGGATTCGATGGAGTTGAACTCCATGCAGCTTATGGATACTTACTCTCGGAGTTTTTGACTTCGAACACGAACATAAGAAATGACGAATATGGAGGATCTATTCAAAATAGATCTAGAATCATTCGAGAGATTTATGAAGGGATAAGGTAACGTTGGAGAATTTTTCAATAAAAATTGTTTTAGAAAGGAAGTTCCGAACGAAACTGGTTTTATTGTCGGGATCAAAGTAAATACGCATGAATTCGGTAATCAAGATTTTTCTTCGGATGACATTGTTACGTTCTGCCAAGAGTTCGATGTAAATTTTGAAATTTTTGACTTGGGTACAGTGACATAGCCACGGGGGGAGAGTACCAAGGGTACCGGTACCCCTCCCCCTTACGAGCCGAAGGCCCGAAAAAACATAAGGGTCCCCCTTATGATTTTTTAGAAAAAAAGGTTTGATCCCTTTAAGGGCTTGGTACCCCCCTTAAACAATTTCTGACTACATACCACTTGGGTACAAATATATTTTTTAGCGCTATGGCTTCGATTTCATCGAATTGACTGGTGGGTTGACAGAAACATTAATTGTGAATTATTCGAAACTGCAAGAATCTTCAAAAATTCGTGAAGCATATTTCCAAGAATATTCCCAACAAGTTGGTGTTACGACATGTTTACATAGCAAATATTTTTAGATCAAACCTTCTCTAAAAAATGCTGTAGTCTATCTTACTGGAGGCCTGAGAACCGTTTTTGGTATGGCCGATGTTATTAATAGCGGAATCGCTGATGGAGTTGGCATCGGTCGACCAAGTTTGAGCGAACCGGATGTTGCTCAAAAACTTCTCGATGAAAAGGTTCAAAGCGTTTCGTATAATCTTTTGGAAGAAGATTATATGCTTTATGTCAAATCTAGCATCACAAACTTTAATGAATTCGCTAATAGTACTATCGATGAAGCTGGTGGAGATCTAAATTTTGGTATTACAGACTTTAGTGTTAAAGAAAACGCAGAAAAGTTTAAAACTGAGCAAGTGAAAGGCGGTTGAATAAAATTTTTTGTATATTTATATTAATTTAATTTTTTTAAATAAATCTTTGAATTTTTTTATATCGGAGCTGAAAAACTCGGTAACTCAATCAATTTATTGTATCATAGATTACTGACACAGGCTTGCGATAAAAAAAATTCTAGTTTAAAAGTCATTCCAACCAAAAATAAAGATACAGGGGGCGCAGAAGTCTTGGCAAAGGATGCACGAAGTCCTGACATAGGATGCAAAAAGTCTTGTCCATGTGTGCAAAAAGTCCTAGCATAGAGTGCAAAAAGTACTGGCATAGGAAAAATTTTAGTTTTAATGAATTTACAACAATCCTATGTCAGTGGCACCCTTTTTTCTAGGATGCCACGGCTAAACCATTGAAATTTTGACCTATTAAAAATTCGGGTTTTTTTTAGTATTTTCAATTTTTCTTAAAAGTTTGACATAAAGGTGTCTAGGTAATATTTGTAGCTCGTGTCTCAAGGAATCTAGCGAGCCCAAGATCATCGAAATTGGATTTAACGGCAAGGAGACATTTCCCAAGCGGACATTTCCCAAGTTAGCCTCAAGGCATGTTTTTTCGGGGCTAATTGCCTCGTGGGTACAAAAAACATACCCACGGGGCAAATAGCCCCGAAAAAATATGCCTTGAGGCTAACTTGGGAAATGTTCACTTAGGAAATGTACCCTTGCCGATTTAACCTCCCGAGTTATGCGCATTACAAAAAAGGGTAGATTTTGGCAAAAAGTCGAAAATTGAATACCCTGTATCTCGGAGGGGATAGACTTTTGCGCCAAACTTCTTTTATTTTTTCCAATAAGTGCCATGTATACTTTAAGATTTTTTCAGTTTCAAAAATTTTTGAGACACTTTTTTTCTAGGTCCCCTTACTATTGGGCTAAAGTCTAATCTTACAGATAGGGTGTCTTAAAAAAGACATGTACAACTTTAAAGTTTTTTTACGAAACAGGTTCTTTTTAGATTTTCTCATATATTTTTGTGAATAAACTTGTTTAGACCTGAATGTTTAATTATGTTGGATGAGGCTAGTTTATTTGACACTATAACTGAATTTTTTACTGATGAATTGCAAGTTCAACTCAAACCGGATTGGCTTTCAGATTTCTTAGCTTATATCTCATCTTCTGAGGTAATTTATTTTTTAAATTGTTTTATACTTAAAATTTTAGCTGGGCGATGAAGAACTTATAAGAGTTGTTTATGACCAATGGCGATTTTCAAATTTGTCAGAGTCAACACAACCGAATTTTTCTTACTTTCCTGGATTTGATTCAGTTGGGCTTTCTGGTGTGAAGAATGAGTTTCCGAGCAGAGCGGT
>JAQGCP010001779.1:0-11638 GCA_034699885.1 Acrobeloides thornei | reverse complement strand
CTCTTTCCAAAAATCTAAGTCGTAACGGGATTGGACTTAAGGTTACAAAATTCGGTGACACAAACAGACAGACATTTCTTGTTTAATATTAAAAGAATATTCATTGCAAATCAGGCAACTCAATTAGTCTGAAATTAATATGTTTATTGACACGAAAGTGGCGAAAGTTACGTGGCGAAAATAGTGTGGCGAGATTCGTGGCGAAAGTTATAGTGTCAAATTTTTTCTCTCTATCGAATGAAAAAAAGAATTATCAAAAAAATGATGAGAATTCTCGAATTGATGTATCATGCTTAAAAAATCTTATCTAAGATCATTTTTTATCCTTTTACTTGTTCTCGTCATGGAAATTATTCACATTCCCTCTTTATTACTTTCAATAGTCTGTTATAAACCAATAAAAACAGGGTGGCACATAAAAAACCGGACACTTAAAAAAATGTTTTTAACGTGTTTTTTTCGATAGTCTTCAATCAAAACTTTAAACTTTTCATTTTTCATGATCAAGAGAAGCCCCATCTTTGGATGAAAGAGTTATTGAGCGTACTCAAAAGCCGGCTTCTGTTATGGTGTGGGTAGCTATTACGCATGATAGAAAGACACCGTTAGTGTTTGTCGAAGCAGGTGTTAAAATTGACCAATATGTTTATCGAGAAATGCTGCAAGATCACCTAATTCCTTGGGCCAAAGAACATTTTGTGAAGAATATTGGTGTTTTCAACAAGATTTTGCTCTTGCACACAAAGCTTATGACAAATCTTCCTGGGCCAATTTTTAGATTTCATTTCTCGAGATGAATGGCCAGCAAATTCGCTTGATTTGAATCCGCTTGACTATTCTATATAGAGCATTTTGGAAACCAAAGCTTGCGCTAAGCCTCATCAAGACATCGAATCTTTAAAGCATGCCCTGATCCAAGCGTTATTCCACATAGATGCTGTTACTCTATCGATCGCTATTCTAACAGTTGATGTACCAAAATTCGTTATTGAAGAAACGTATTCGAAAGTCAATCCTGCAAAAAATTCTGTATAAATTTAAGTCGATTTTTACCAAATCGAGTTCAATATAGCCGTCTAAATCAAAAAAATTTGGATTTTTTGAGTGTGTTTTTTGGAGTTTTCAGCCAAAATTAACCCTAGAAATGTCATTCTTAAAAAATTTTAAAACATTTTTCTACTCGACCATACTTTGGACCCTTAACGACCACTCAATTTTTGGACAGCCTATTAGTAGTTGAAATTCTTGGAATAAGCTATTGAGCAGATTTCGTATTGAAAGAAACAAGGCAGTGAAGCCTAGATCTGGATCCAGTGAAAAGTACGACAAAAAAGTATGACGGAAATTTTCGTTGTGCCCAAATTTCTTGTGCCACGCGTCGTACCAAACTTGCGGTTTCTGCGTCGTACTTTTTCTTGTATTTTGAATGAAAAGTACAACACGTGGTACGACAACTTGCGGGCAAGAAATTTTCAACTTGTGGGTGGTACGACAACTTGTGTCCGGCCTAAAGGAGGTCATTTTAAATGATTATTGTTTTTTGCTAAATAAACTATATTTAAAATTTTTTAAGTGTCCGGTTTTTGTGCACCACCCTGTACATAGAGTAGTGATGTGTGTTGCTCGAAGTAGTGATGTGTGTTGCTCGAACAATAGAGAGATTGGAATTATCAATGATCCTGATCTTGGTAAAAGTGACGAATTTTACTATAAAAAAAGAATATATATAAATCGATTCACTGTAAGAAAGAAAGAAGTTTCGAAAATGAAATTTTTACTACTTTTTTATATAATTCTAATTTTTTATTTACATATTCGTTGTGCCGAAACAAAAGACCCACAAATAGAATGGGCAATAACTCAAAGAAAAATTGACAAACTTTTTCGTCTTAACCTAGTAAGAATTTTTTTAAAACGACTTATCTGGTATTTTTATGAAAAAATCAAGGTCCCAGGGTTCAGCATCGAAAAAATTATCGAAAATATCAACTCAGCTAGTGAACAAATTAGTACTGAATGTCTAGAAGACCTATTTTTGTTAGACGAAGCTATGAATTCGAGTTTAAGTTCTAATTTACCAAGCGATTTTTTTAATGATGGTTTTTTAAAAAGTTTGTTTTCACAAGTCAGATTTCCGTCAAAATTTAGGGTACTTATGCACTATCCCCCTCACTCAGGCTGAAAACAAAAAAATCAATTTTTCATCTTTTTTAGGCTTTGGTTTAGGCTTAGGGCTAGGCTTAGACCTAGGCTTAGACCTAGGCTTAGGTCTAGGCTTAGGCGTAAGCCTAGGTCTAAGCCTAGGCTTAAGCTTAGGTCTAAGCTTAGGTCTAAGTTAAGCCTAAGTCTAAGCCTAGGTCTAAGCCTTTAGCCTAAAAAAGATGAAAAATTGATTTTTTATTTATTTTCAGCCTAGAGGTGATTCTGCATAAATTTATGCAGAATCTCTCCTAGGAGGATAGTGCATAAGTGCCAAATTTAGTAATCGATGCTTCGGGTAAAATCCCAGCTGGTATCTTAGCTGGAGCTTTAACCTTTTGGGGTTATCCACACGAATGTCAACAAATCAAGCTTCAAATCCCAGGTCGTTCCAGGAAGTTTTTAGGAGATTATAGCAGGTTTGAATTAACTTTCAAGCTCTCATTTCAAAGTTTAGGGTTGCCATAAATTTGGCATTTGGAGATTGGCAAAATTCAGAAAATTGTGATCCACTAAAACAACGTTTTCTTATGTGGGATATTTGTTTACCAAAATCATGTGATGCCGACTTGTTAACCGTATTAAGACAAGGTATAGAGTATAACGATTTTTATGAAAGAAAAATGGATTTAGTTAAATTCGACAAAAATGGCACCGAAATTTCTCCTGTTTGTGCTAAAGAAAGTTTAGAAGATCAAAAAACTAGTGCCACATATCAGACTTATATCGTTAGGTATGACTAAAAAGAAGTTATCTCGAACCTCAAAAATGATTTAGTATCGTAATGGGTACCATTCTTGGTATCGGTATATTGGCTTCAATCGTCGACTTTTTCATTTTAGCTGAGGATAACCCTGTTAGGAAAGGTATTAAAAAGTGTTTTTGTTTAATCTAGCTATTTTAGAAACAATGTCACGAGTATTCATGAGTTTCTCTTTGTATCGAAATATTTGCGAAATTTTCTCTACCGGAAGTTCGAACAAAAAATCGACTGGGCAAATTGGGCCGATACACTGTATACGAACTTTTAGTATATGTTGGGTGATCTTAGGCCATGTTTATGAGGCTGATCCAGTGTATTTAAGTAAGTTGTTGGCCTTTAAAGTATAGAAAGTTTCCACAATGTGCATACGGTATAGACCAAAGAGAGAATTTTATCCGCCTAAGGGTCGGCACAAGCTATCGTACTCATCACAAGCAATTGCACAAGATAACGCAAGCTATCGTACGAGTGTAAAATACAATCGTACGACGGACGAAATAGCCACAAGCTATCGTACGAGTACGATGGCTCGTACGACGAAATTTCGTACGATGGCCGAAATTCGTACGATGAGCCGTCGTACTTTGTCGTATGACGTTGTATTTTTGTCGTAAGAAGAAGTAGTTGTAGTTTGTAGTAGTACGCGTCGTACAACGCATCGTACGACAAAAATATAACGTCGTACGATAAAAGTACGACGGCATCATACGACAGTACGACAAATTAAAAAATGTCGAAAAAGTCGACATTTTACTAATTATGCAATAACTCCTCACCCAGAAAGAGTTATGGCATGATTTTGGTGTCATTCGATTGCTACGATATCCAGCTTTCTAGCGACACCAAAACTATCAGGATTGGCTTTGTATTTCTGGAGAAATCCTCAAAAACATAACAAAGTTTCGAAACATCACATGACCATTCTTGGAGATGAATTGTCACAACGAATTAGTGGCGGCCCTCAATTATCAAAACAAACACTAATAACTTTTCTTTATCTAGCCAGGAAAAAATCTATGAACACAGAGCATTTGTGGAAGCATACATGGCCTAGTAGCTTTGTTTTAAGTAAGTTGTGCCCAATAAGTTTGCTTTTTTTCATAAAATAAAATCACTTTTTGAAAACCAAAAATCCGGAATCCATTGGGTTGCTATTTAGGGCCTAAAAAACATATCCCACCTTTGTTCCTCAAATGTCCTGTCCTCAAATGTCTCATCCTCAAGTGCTCGCCCTCAACTGTCGCCACGCCCTTTATTTACGACCCTCAATCTAGAATTTAGGTGAATTTGTGGCGGAAAATTGTAATCTTTGGCGGGATCGTTTTATCATTGAATTAGGTGCCGGTGCCACAGGAATTCCAAGTTTAACAGCATTAAAATTGGGAGCGACAAAGGTTTATTTAACTGACGATCCTCATCATTCTAAAGTAAAGGATCCTTCATATTTTTGTTGCATGATTCAAGATGATGATTTTAGGCACTTGAGTTTTTGCAAAAGAACGTCTCTCGTAATATTGCTGCTGAAGAATTGGATAAAGTTGAAATTTTGGTAATTTTTTAGTATTTTTTTCTCTTAAAAGTGCCATAAAAAATTGAAAAAACCTAAATTCTAGATTTTTTTAATCCGATTATTTGTTGTAAATCCGAAAGTCCAAAACTCTCCCTCCAAAAATTTGGACCAAAATTATGTCACCGTTTTTGTAGTTTGAATGAAAAAAAAACTTTTGATAATTTTAGGGCCTCGATTGGAAATCTAACGATTCTATATCTGTCTTTCTGGAGAAGATCCCTCACCTCGATTTTATTCTTGGATCTGATATATTCTTTGATACGTCCGTCTTTGTAGACTTATTAAAGTGTGCCAGTATAATTTTGAAAAAATTTCCTAGTGCTGTCTTTTATTTCGCATACCATTTACGAGAGTAATTATTTTTTCACGATTGGCACAAGTTCCGAGTTCCGAAAGAATTTTTGTGACCCCTAATTTGGTTTTTAGCTTCAGACAAGGATTTCAATTTTTGGGGAATAGAATTTTGACTCGAAATGACTTTTAAAAATTTTCCCACTCGTTAATCTCAATAAGTAAATTCGAACCGTGTCCATCTAGGTTCGAACTTTCTAGATATATCATCTCTTAAAACTTTTAATACTCTTTTTTAGTGCTGATTGGTCAATCGAAACATTATTGGAACTTAACGAGCTCAGCTGCTGTCATATTCGTCGAGTTGAGACAGAAAAGCATTCCATCCATCTCGGGAAAATTATGTTAGATAAGTTTGTTATTTGTAGCTTTTTAAATAGCAAAATTTTAGTCAATAAAGCAGCGAACGGAAATAGCTACTATTTCGCAGGAATTGAAGGGTCAGTATTTTTTTAATGATTGATCTTTTTGGTCAAATTAGAGTGCACTCAGAATCCGCCAAAGGGATTCTTCGAGGGTGACAAGAAGCGCTCGGCCCCCGGCGGTTCTTTTATAAAAGGGGGCTAATGCATGTGAATCTGAACTAGAGACTGAAACAATATAGGTCTTGTCCAGGGCCATAACTTTTTACGCGATGAGATTTTTCGATAGAATCTTTTTTTAAATTTAGTTGACTGACAATGAAACATTTTTCTCTTTGGACAAGACCACTTGTCTCGCTTCAGTCTCTAATCTGAACTAAAGACCCCGTTTTAGAGGTGCTACTAAGTCACAGTTGGTTATAATCAATGCGCGCGCAGAGAAGCTTGGCCATTGGGAAGGACCTGGATTGAACATCTTAATAAAAGGAGTTGAACATGCAGGAGACCAAATAGCTAAATGGATGCGAGTAGCATCAAAGGAAATCAACGTGAATCTCCCTATTGTAGCTTTGGTAAGAGGGCACTTTTGTCACGTATACAGCATTTTTAGGGAATGGGACTATCCGGCGCAGACGATGATGTCTTCAACCAGAAGTTTATGGAATATCTGAACAGACAGCACCATGATATTGCTGCGCATTTCCATTTGACTACAGATTCCATTATATCGATCGCCAGCGCATTTGATCAAGGTATCACAGTAATTGAAAAGAGTCACCAATGTTTTTTAGGAGGAGTTACCATCATAGCCGGCACTGGTTCTACTTGTCGCCTATTGAAAGCCGATGGCTCTATTTATGGTGTTGGAGGTTGGGGACACCTAATTGGCGACGGCGGTGAGAGTTTATATATTATTTTTCAATTTTGTTTCTTTTTTAGGTAGTGGAATTTGGGTTGCATTCAAGTAATGGTTTTTATTCAAATATTTCTTCTGCAGTTAAAAATTCTTACAAATATTTACACGATTTCCAAAAAACATTCTTTTTACAGAAATCCAAAACATTCTTTTTTTTCTTTTTCACATTTTATATTCAGAGCGATACGAACACTTTATAATCATGAAGACGGACTCGAGCCTGCGAAATATCCCATTGATAAACTTCGTGCGGTTATCCTCAAGCATTTCAATATCACTGATAAGCTTCAACTGATGTACTTACTTCATGAAAAATTCAACAAATCCTATATCGCTTCTCTCTGCTTGGAAATTTCGAAAGGTCACGGCGGTCGAAAAAGGGAAGGCAAGGGTCAAAATTAAACATAAATGTCGCCAATCGACTCAGCTCGTCGAGTGCTTCAAAATGAGTATCATGGACTTTTTGTTGGTTTGACCCATGGCCAAGTAGTAACAACTTTAATTTCGGCCAAGATTCGAACCCACGACCTATAAACTGCAAATCTGTCACTTTAGCCACTCGGTCATGGGTTAAACCAACAAAAAGTCCATGATATGGTACTCAGTCGATTCGCGACATTTTAATTTAATTTTGACCCTTGCCACCACTTTTCCCCTTTTTCGACCGCCGTGAGGGGTATGAGTGGTTTTTTTATCACGCGATTGATATTGGATTTTAGAAGCCGCGAATGATCAACTATGTGCGTCGATATTCTACGAGGCTGGTGTGATATTAGCGCAGCATTTGGTTGCTATTTCAAGACATTTTGATAAGGTAGGTTTTTATGTGGGGTCGGAAAATGATCGAGATTTGTTAAGCTATATAAAATTGTAATTGTTAATAAAAATTTCATTTTAATCGTTGTTAGGAGATGTTCAAGAATGTGCCCGTTCTAACGATTGGCTCAGTGTTCAAAAGTTGGCACTTGTTGAAAGGTGGATTTGAAGAAACTGTTCGAAAATGTCCACAAATGCGAAAGATTTCCTTGTATACGCACAATGGGACTCCAGCCGTCGGTGCAGCGGTTTTGGCAGCAAAGAAGGCAGGCTTCAGCATGAAGATTCCAAAACAGAATGCTCAACTTTACGACACGATCGACATTTCATGATCTATGTTTTACAGGGTGAACCAAAAAACCGTACTGTTGCGTTTTTGGCGAAAAATTTTTATAAAATTTTTCGCATGAAAATATCCCTTGTAGGTGATTTTTGAAAATTTTTCACCAAAAAAACGCAAAAGTACGGCTTTTTTTGGCTCACCCTGTATTTTCTGAAATTTCATGTAACTATCTTGTACACTTTATTTAAATAACATAAACAGACCAAGATCCTAATAGTCGGTAACACCTCCACCGCGCTCTGGTTGAAATGGTTGATTTATGGACTTGAAGGTTGAGATTTATGCAACAGACCAAAAACCGTTTTTTTGTCTAAAAAATTGTCAAGTGACGCGGTTTTTTTCATAACGTGGTTTTCAGCCATGCTTTATCGAATGGAGAACAGGTTTCGATTCCTGAATCTTAAAAATTATTTCAAATGTTTCATAAATTTCAGGCGTTCATACACTCGTATAAAAACCGAACGGTCTGTTTCTTCACTCGGTCGTTTTTAATGTAGAATTTATAGATTATGTTGGAACATGAATAAGTACCTTTCTATACATGATAACATAAACAACAAACATAAAAAACATTTATTTTCTACAGAAGCTTTTCGATGTCCTTGGTGATGTCTTTCGGCTCTGTTGTCGGGCTATATCGTTTGACAGGATGGCCTTCTTTGTCCACCAAAAACTTCGAGAAATTCCATTTGATTGCATCAGTCAGCGTGCCGCCTTGCTCCTTCTTGAGAAATTTGTAGAGCGGATGTGCATTATCGCCATTCACATCGATCTTTGCATACAAATCTGGTTCAAAATGGTAATTGTTGTTAACGAACTTCTTAATATCGAGTTCACAAGCAGGTTCCTGAAACAATTTATTTTTTTCAGCATGATATTTCTTTTTGCCAATTTGTGATATCATCAGCGTCGTAATTATGGGAGAGGAATCTGGGGAACCTTCCCCTGAGCCTGGAAAAATTTTCATTTTTCGGGAAGGAAAGGGAATGAAAATTTCCCAACACTTCCCCCAAACCTGAATTTTCCACAAGTTCATCTGGAGCAAAATTACGACGCTGGATCCTACTAATATAAGCGTGTCAAATCTGTCAAGCGATCTCTGGAATAATAGATTTAAACTAAAACGAAAATTGTAGGCGAAATTTTTTTTGAAAACGCTTGTTTTTAAACTGAAAATGCTCGGAAAACTAGGATTTTTGAAGAAAAATAATGAATTTTGTTGAAAAAATGGAAAATTTTGGACACTTTTTTATTGAAAATTTGATCATTTTGGTGAAAAATCATAATAGGAAGTCATTAAGATTTTTGAAAAATTTTGGGCAAAAACATAAGGGGACCATTAGGAAAATTTTTTCATTTTTTTCGTTATGGGGGGTCGCGCCCCCTGGGCCCTCGCTGCCTACGTCACTGGCTTCCGAATATTTATGAAAGAGCCACATCACCTCCACCCTTTTGGTACTTAAGCAAAACATAGTGGACCCTCGCATTTTTCCGATACGACGGTGGCAAATTGCCTTGTCGCTCCGAAAATTTACACAAAAATAATATACCTGTCCACCAAATTGGTTGCATGGAAAAGCCGCAATTCGCAATCCTTTGTCACGATATTTCTCGAGCACTTCCTTCAACTGCGTATAATTTGAATTTGTCAAGCCGCATTCAGAAGCAACATTCACGACAAGAACCACATTTCCCCTGAAAAATGATTTTAAATATATAATTTTTCTTTTGGTGAAACAAGTTCTAGACTTGACCTATCTCGAAAAATTCAAAATATATGCTATATGCCCTGAATAATTAAAAATTGTTTGGTTAATGGCCAATTTTTCAAAAAATATTATTCACAAAAATGAAATGTACTAGTTAGAAGATATTTTCTTTAAACCGTGAAATAATGTTATTGTTTTTGGAGAAATTTTCTTCAGGATATATGGGTTGTGATCATATGTGGGCAAGGGGGGAACATGATTCGCACTCGCGAAAAAATTAAGTACCCAATTCACATTTTTTCGAGCAAAGCGCGAAAATTTTGAGATTTTTATGTAAAAAATGCGAAATGGGTAATAGACCCAATTCACATTTTTGGTCGCTGATCCTATCCCTTGCCCACATATAGTTGTGTTCGAGTTTTACCAGATCAAAAAGACTTACTTATACTTTTCAAGCGAAGTGTCGTTACCATCGGCATCTTTTGCAGTGAATTGATAAATCGTTTTATCTGCCATTGATGAACAAGCCCGAATAGAGTGTTTGAATAAGAATATACTTTGATTGAGTCTTGTTGAAATCATAATTTGACTAGAAAAACTGGTAAAATGCAAACAACTACACAGACTAAAAGCCGAAACTACAAAGTTCAGCCTCCATTTATAAAAGACGCGTCCTGCGAAAAGACGCGAGCGTGTGCTTACACACAGAATGAGTAGTGCAAAACAAAAAAATTCACTTAAGGGCCATTTCTCAAATCTCAGATTTTTTTCTGGTCATTTTCTACGAGCAACCACAGTTTCTGGCGCCATTTTTTGTGGCGAGTCCGAATTTCGCAAAAACAATATATGTTTGTCCTCAAGAAACCATAGCAAAATTGAAAAAACAATATTTTGTCCTTAAACAACAAAAATGGTCGGTTTTTGCTTATATTTTTTTGTTGTTTTTTCAATTTTTCTATGGTTTCTTGAGAACAAACTTATATTGTTTTTGCAAATTCTGACTCGCTACAAAAAATGGCGCCAGAAACTGTGGTCGCTAGTAGAAAATTTTTATTTAAATTTGATTTGTATTTTTTTTAGGTTTAAAAAATACAATTCATTAATATTTTTTACAAAACTTGGAGTAATTACTAGCGCAAAGTTCAACATTTTTTATAACAAGCTTCTCGCGCGGAATTTGAGCCCACTCTTCCTGAACTGCCTGAAAGAGCTCACTGGGGTTGCGGAAATGCCTACGGCGAAGTAGCTTTTTCAATTCCATCTATAGATGCTCAATAGGGTTGAGACCTGGGCTTTGGGAAGGCCAGACAAGAACTCGGGTATTGATTGGTTGAACAAGCGTCTCATCAGCTTTGAAGCACATTTAAGATCGTTGTGTTGCTGGAACAACAACCAACCCCTAAGCATGTGCATACGAACGTATGGTAACATACCATTCCTCAAAATTTCTCGGTAATCCACCGCTTTTATTCGATCAAAAACTCTCGCAATCTTTCCACGTCCAATTTTACATGTTTGGCCCAATTTTTTTTTACTGTACATATATAAATTAAATATTCAAGAAATATTCTTCATTCACTAGATGGTTTCTCTTGCAATATTTGGCTAGATGACCAACATCACCACCATAACGGATCATAGCATACAGATCCCCGACAACATAGAGAGAACGTAGAGATCTTGTTAATATCATCTTTAGGTGTGCCGTATTTCGGTGGGACCTTCGAAAAGGCTTCAGCTTGGAGCCATTCAAAGGACCGGCATCGACACCATTGGTTTTGACTAGGCTTAAGATTACGATGAGGAATTCAGTGCCTTCTGTTTCGGAGCCACAGAGGATGGTGACACCGGAGTCGTGGAGTTTTGACACGAGAAGCCTTTTTTGGTCTAAAATGAAGATGTTTGAATAATGAAACAAAATTTTTGACTATAATCAGTTCGCAATTTATGTCATAATCTTGTTCACTTGTTTCATTGATCATTTCCTTCAATTTATTGCTGTAAGATTGAGGATTTTGAAACAAAAATATTTGATACTTTTTTATCATTCTGTATTGATCCTCTCTTCGACGGGAGTCTAAAACATTACAAATATGTAACCGGACTTTTAAAGCATATTGTTGCTATCCAAAGAAAACCTGCTAAAAGTTCAAATCGAGTGGGTCGTGAACAAGACGATGATGGTCAAGATGCCGAAGTTGCGAACGGATCTAAAGATTTTGCTTTTGCTCAATGGTTTTTTAGCTTAGCTTGTATTGCTGGACAGCTCGAAGCACTCTGGAACCCAGAGTCTAATAATAAAACGTATGATTTTTTTTCAAAATTGCTAAAATTATAAAATGAAATATTTAGCAAAATTTATAGATTTGTCGAAAAGGTCCGAGCCTTGGAATTGTTGAACGATTGCACAGAGCCGACGCTAATGATCCGTTTTGCTGAAAAAGAGATTGCGACTTTACGTCTTGCTATTCTTTATTCTGACAAAGCTCGGGGATTTAGTAATATTAAATATTTAAAACACGTTCCGCGAGAGAGAGAGCCGAGCTTCGGATGTCACAAAATTTTTTTGATGCTGAACGAAAATTTAGGCTTATAATCTGATAGAGCCC
>JAQGCP010001778.1:0-11639 GCA_034699885.1 Acrobeloides thornei | reverse complement strand
TTTTAGTTCTTTTGTACCGATAAAAGCAATGCATTGGCCAATACGAATATTGAGATCTAGATCTATAATTTATCTATTATAAGTAGACAAAAGGCACACTTTACTTTCTTCTTCTATATAAGTTCAATTAGGGCTTCAAGGTACAACAATCTAACAAGGAACATCAGGTTGGTGTTAGATGCGAAATTGTTTGAAACCGATCTAAATCGAAAGAGCATTCCTACTTTGAGGGTAAAAGAGAAGGAAATTTTTAAAGACAAGCTTCCTATTCAGAGTTGTCGTTTTTTTCAAATTACGCTTTGTACTTAATCAATTTACAACATATCCCAACTAGAAGCTCGCATGAACATTTAGTTAATGCTTAACTTTGTAAAAATGAAAAAACAAAAGTCTTCAAGGTGGATTCGAACCTGGAGCAAAAAAACAAGACGAGAATACTAATCATTTGGCCACTCGGGCTTCTTGATTAGGTACAAAGAGTAATTTGAAAAATGACAACTCTGAATAAAAAGCTTGTCTGCAAAAATTTCCTTCACTTTTACCTTTAAAGTAAGGATGCTCTTTCGATTTAGGTCGGTTTCAAACAATTTCGCATCTAATACCAACCTGATGTCCCTTTGTAAGAAGCCTACTCAAACTCTTCTTCGGACCCCTACCTGTACCTAGAGCCTACAGGTTCATTTACATACTCAGCATTTACGCTAGCGGAAATTTTATACTCGATTTAAATCTTGCTTGTCGCTAGCGTTTCCGCTAGTTTGTGCTCGTACGCTTGCGTTTGAGTTTACGCCGAGTATGTACATAACGAGCCTTAACCTGGACGTGGAATACAAATTAAACAATGTGCCTCTAAAGGGTGGGCCAAAATAAACGGACTGAAATAACCCTATTTTGGGAGAGGTCTAATTTTGCTTTTTAAGGTTCCCATTTTTGGGCTTATTACCTTTTTTAAACGGTATTGCTAGCTTCATATCGTAATTTTGACCAACTTTTGCAACATCATTATCCTTTTTATCTTCCAAAATTTGCATATTTACACCTATTGGAGGCATTGTCGTTGTCATTGTTCTTTCCTCTATTATCCCATTTTCCTCCGCTGGGTCATGTATAGGACACCTTACTAAATATGACGTATCCCCTTTCATATTAACTTTTGGATGCATTTGAATGAAAACAACGCCAACGTATTCGTCATTATACTAAAATTAAAAAATTATTTTAATTGTTATTATTTTTTAACTTGGTAATATTAAACTATTCGACGTTATTTTTTAAAATTTTACTTCAACAATAGAACACTTTTCGCGTGTAAGGGAATCCAATGGTATTATTAATTTCGCAGCATATTTGCCATGCCCTTGCACTGAACAATTGGCTAATGGAAGTGTTGAAACTAGACCATAAAATGGGTCTTCGAAAGAAACCACCAAGACGATTGAAGCATGCGAACATGAAACTGATACTAAAAATGTTATTTAGAAATAAAAATATTTATTTGGCATTTAACTTTAAACATTAAAGACTAGATCGTGCATCTATATTATGCCGATTTTACTTGACGTCGCAAACGTCAACGTTACAGACACCGACATAGATATTACAGACGTCACCGACGTCGATGTTACAGACGATTACGATACAAACGGTACTCTTGTGGAGCATTTTTTGTAAGATTGATTTTTGACTCCCCCTCTCCTTCGGGGGATTCAATTTTGACCTTTTTTTCATATTTTTCAATTTTTAGGGGTAATCCCTTAATGTTTAAAATAGATACAGCGAAAGCAGTTCTTACCTGCACAATTAACAAAATCATTGAATATCTGATAAATAAATAAGAAAAACAATATTTTTACCATATGCGCCTCAAAATCACTATGCATATTAAATCTATATTCTTCTTCATAAAAGAAAATTGGATCAGAATCTCATATCGGAAGTCAAATAATAATAGCATTATTGAACGAAGAGTTTCAAAAGGTCGTCTCTGACCTTGACTAAAGGATTGTTTAGTTCAATCCGAGTCAAGATCTTATTATAAGAAATTTTTAAGGGAAAAAAATTAATTTGAGGAAAAGAATTCATGTGTATGATCTTTAAGTTTATTTGTCAATAATTATCTTAAAGAAAATTAAAACTGAAAATAAACTTCGGTCAAAATTGTATCTGTTTTTAAGGGTCATCTTGCAGATCGGTAGTCAAGGGTATAGATCGATTTGATGAGTATACCTGTGCAAGGAGGGGGGGAGGGGGTACTGATGACCCAAATAAGAAGGGATTAGTGATTTATTTTCAAAAAATAAGAAGGGGTCGCTTTTATTGATTTTTAATTGACAATTTTCGGCAAATAAGACGAGGGTACTTAAAATTTCGACCAAAAAAGAAAAGGGCGGGGTACAGTATCCTCTCTTATTCAGCTATAAACCACTTTGTACGAAGTGACATTTCTTAAACCAATTCCAAATACGGAGTGGGTATTAAAAATTTTTGACAAAAAGTAGGGGGGGGAGGATACAGTACCCCCTTGTTCAGCTATGAGATAAGATTTTCCGGTTTTGCGAACTACCCTTTCTAACTCGGCTCCCTACTCGCAGCAGGAACATTGAAAAACGGCAAGATTTTGGGTTGGTATAAGACTATTTTTTGTATAATGAATGTTGTAAATTTGTATAAAGAATGTTGTAATTGCCACTTTAATTTTATTATATAAATTAAACAGTACATGATTCAAGCTCATATAGCCTAAATCTTTGCGTATTACGGAGATCGTTTGATGATGGTTGATTTGCAGGTATATTAATCGTAATGTGAGCCTTTTCTGAAGAGTTTTTTGTACTATTAGAATGGTTTGAAGACATTGAGATGTTAGCTTCAGTTTCTAGACGACCATTTATGCCGATATTCTTTCTCTCATCGGTATCCGAAGAGACTTGAGCTGTCGAAATAGCTGAGAAATCTAAAAATTTAACTTTATCTGAAGTAAGCAAAAAGTGGAAATTTTACCAGAGTTTCTAGAAGAATTTCTCTTCTTCTGTACCCGTTGCAACATTGTATTTGTAAAGTATTGGAATTCAGGGGTTGGATAAACTGTCTAAAATTACCACTAATTTTACAAAGTTATCAAAAAAATCTCTTACTTGGACATCAAATTTTCGCCTAAGAGTTCCGCTAATATCATTGTGAATGCAAAATAAATAGCATCCGAAGATGCATGCAATAAAACATATAGCAAATATTGCTCCAATAAATATTAACGCCCAAAATAGGTTTGTCTACAAAAATTGCTTAGTTTTATTAATTGTTTTAAAATAATAGGGCACCAGGGAGAAAATTAATGATTTTAACCCCCTCCTGACGCAAATTTATGGCTAAATGCCGGAACTCAAAAGATAGCTGTGGGATACGAAATTGAAATTTCAGTAGCATTGTGTTTCCCATACCCAATACCCAAACACAAAAAGAAATGAAGAAAATGATAACAAAATATGAAATGAGGGGGTGTTTATTTGTGCTCATCTAATATAGACAAGTTCCTTACAATATTGTTCGTTATGACAATTTCTAAATATAAATTATACAAAATTGACTTACGTCGTTGACACTATGAGTATTCCAGGCCAAAAGTAAGCAAGCTAATCCAACTAAATTTATTATAACAATAATAGAAAAATAAAATGTTCGTTGGCTCTGCTCTCGTTTATAGGCAGATATCATAACAGGATGAGGTGGTATCATGATTCGTTGATACTATATTCGACAATGCAATTCGGTAAGTCATCGAGTCTTTAAAATTTTTTTGTATTATAAAAAATTTAACAATAGCCAATCATACGCATCCTTATGGATATGAAATAAAAATGCAGAATCTTATCAATAATAAACTTACAAATGAAAGCAAGATCAAAGAGAGGTGTTTGATTTACCATAAATACTGTAAAATACCCCCCCCCCCTCTTCTCCAGGGAGTTGAAAAATCACCCCAGATATGCCCAAAACCGGTAAAAATGCACAATAAATTTAAAACTTGAGCGAATAGCGTTTTCTGATGTTGATTGTTAAAAAATTTGTGGATTTTTGGTGAAAAATTTATTGATTTTTTGAAAATTTGGGGGGGGGTTGAAAAATTAATGCCCCGACGCGTATTTTATAGTATTTAGAGTAATTGATTTATAAGTTTTGAATCCTAAGCACTTTTAATTTCAAGAAAAAAATCTTTAGATACATGGAAAAAGGGAATTTTATTCATTTAAGAAAACATAATGTCGTTTCGAAGCTAGGTCACATTGTAAAAAAATTTCATAAAAATTTTAAAAAATTGAAAAATTCAACCACTCCCAAATCCTCCTCAATCGGAAAAAATTTTTCAGAAATTTTTTATCCAAGTAAATAACAAAAAATGAAAAATTGTTAGCGCTCTTTCGAGCGTAAGACAAAGAATTCAATTCAAAAAATGCGTCTTTCTTAAAGTTTATTCACGCCGAGTGGAAATGAGATGGGTAAGGTCGTCGTCCACATAAGTCTATAAGTGGCCTTGATGATGGCCGTTCACTAACAACAACATGGGTTTATTTTCGCAAAAATAGGCAGTGAGTCTCTTAGTGGTTCATAAAAAGATATTGGTTTCCTGTTTCCGCCTAACTTTTTAGCTTCAAGTTGTATTTTTAACGCAAAGAGCTAAAAATAGTATTATTTTTATATAAACCAAATTAAAAAGAAGTAAAAATTTCTTTATTTTAATATTTTTAAATGATTATTTCAAACCATATTATATATATACGTCCCAGCCAGGTCCTCTCTAGAAAAACTTAAAACAATTAATTCTAAAAATCAACTAAAAATCTGGAATCTTAGTTGCTCAATCTGGAAAATAGGTTTTTTAGCCAACTCATTTCAAATTTAGTGTGGCCGAAAGATAATTATCCACTTGATCGATAGTGCAGTTTCTTTTTGGATCACGCAATTGTTTATCTTCAAAAGCAATCCAATAGTAAAAATTTGTAAGGCAAAAAATTACGCGCAGAGTAATTTGCTCTAACCGGTATCTTATTGAAAAGAGGAAAATAATAAGGAGTTTTACTATTCTGGGCAATTCTATGAGCCTATTTTTTAACTCATACTGTCAGAACATGAGAACTCTAATATTTCATAGTTACATATTGCTTTTAAAAGAGGCATTAGAAAAACTTGAGAGTTAAAAAAAATCATATTTCGATCAATGCCCTCTATGATTTAAAATTTCGTGAAACAAGTGTATCAATCAAATAAACCCAATTAATCCAAAAAATAAACATAGGACTGTTCACACCTAAAGATAGATTGAAACGAACTTTCAAAATCTCGCATCAGTCTTCCGCGACAGCAGAAAACTCCGACTTGTGAAAATCTACAAACAAATAAACACTTTTCGACAGCTTTCTCAAAAAATCCAATGTTTCTAATAACAGAGGAAACTTTTCAAAATTATTGACCGGTACATCGCATATGAATTTGTAAACCGGTTCTAGGAAGGTATACGAGCCATGCAAACCTCGATGAACGACCGAAGAGCTTGTTGAATAAATATCGCAGCTTTATAGCCAGCTGCACATATGGTTTTGAGGTTGGGATGCGTAAAGTTGGATAGTTTATTTAGCTTTTAAAGGATCATTAAGTGTGCGGCCCCACTTGCGAGCAGAGATTGTAATTAGATACTTATGAGTAAATAGAACTTTTATTCATGAAATTTAGGTATTGTGGGTTATAATTTCGAAGCTTTTAGAAAACCATAAAACTTGTTTTTTTTAAATATCCTCCCCCTATAGTAATAAGATCGAAAAAGCTATGTTAAATTTTTATTTTAATGTCAGTTATTTTATTCAAGATCTTCATGAAAAAGGGCATTTGGCAATGTATTTGGAGGCAACCAAGCATATCTCGAAAATGTTATCAAATGAATTGTGTTCAAAAATAGAAAGAATATCATAAAAATAAAATCTATTCTTTTAAAAATTTTGTTCCAAATATTATGCACCTAAATTTTTTTTTAATTTGAAAATAGTAAAGTTACATTTTTATGCGATTGTTCTATAAAATCAATTATTTCTTCCAGGTATGCTTTAATCTGAGCTTGATTTTCCAGTAAAGTTAATATTGAAGTATGTATTATTGACAAATCTTCTATTTTAACTCTAAAAATAAAATTAAAAAACAGGGATATGCAGAGATTTTTTGATGGAATGAGATCTTAAAGGACCACTCCACTCGGAAAAATGTTGCTATAATTTGAATATAAGCTCTTTTTTTGAATAATGAAGCTCGGATTAACCACGCCGAGAACGTGGAAATATATAAATTTTTAAATTAGGCAATATTTTTCGGACCTCGAAGCCGTTAACGACTCAGAATTTACTGTAAAAACAAAAATGCTCCATTTTTCATGAATTTTCTGAATATATTCAAATTAAAGCAATTTTTTCCGAGTGGAATGGTCCTTTATGTACTAACAATTTTTGAAAAAATGACACAAAATTTTTTCTTTTTTTTTAGTTTTTGGGCACCGGCGTAAAAGACCGATTTTTAATAGGTAAGGGGTCATCCAGATATTACGTAATCAACTTTTTGGTGGTTTATCCCCCCCCCCTCCAACATGCTTACGTAATATCTGGATGACCTCTAATATCTTTTGTTTTAGCCTTAAAATGTCAGAGCATCATGCAATAGCAAATAGATGTGAAAAAACGCATTCTGCGATTGCTTGCATATTAAACGATAAGAAATTACGTTGATTCGCTTGATTCACATCTTGCTATAGGACATTTAGGCTGTTTGGCATTAACAGTTTCATCAGTATTCAAAAAATTTGAGGATTTTAAATTTAATAAGGACTCTTCAATTTTGACATAAAATATCTGGCACAATAATTTTGGTGGAACTTTTTTAGACCCAGCTAAATGATCTCTTAGAAAACCGATCATAGTCGAAACAATTACAGCAATTACACATATAAATATCGATATAAGTATGTGAACAGCTAAAATTTTTTAAAGAACTTTTCGGGTATTAAGGAAAAATATTACTGAGTAGAGGTATTGAGTTACTTTTAGGCAAACCTTCTGCAACAATCCCTAATAAAACTGTAAGCGCAAAAAATGTTGACAAACCAACCATAACCTAAATTTTAAACTGTTTTAAATTTTTATACCAACTTTACATTATCTCCTAAAGTTGTACCAGGAGAAAACATTCCCAAAATACAAAGGAGGACAGTTAAAAACACTGGTATTATGATTACAGCTGTGTAATAAGATGGTGTGCGTTTAAGCTCAAAGATGTACTCGAACTAAAAACTTTTGTAAGGTTTCATATTCGAGAAAAGTCGGGACCGGGAATTGTCGGGAGTGGCAAAGTCGGGGCTGGGATTTTTTGAAAAAATTTTTCATAAATCCTAATGGTCCCCATTATGATTTTTCGCAAAAAATAATCAAAATTTGGGATTAGGAAAAACATCATCGTCACCATTATGGACAAAAACATAAAGGGACCATTAGGAACAAATTTGATTTTTTCGACAATCGGGGACAATTGCCAACTTTAATAAAAGCCTGCGGACAACTTCCGCCAGCCAAACGTCATGGACATCTATCACCGAGGCAACCATTTCAGGATCCGTCACTTAGGTGACGATCGACGTTCGTCCTCGGTGATGGTTCTCTGTGACGGATGCCCTTATCAATTGTCCTCTGTGACGGTTATTTGTAACGATGAACTCTCGGTTCCGCTCCCATTCCTTGTCCCATATAACTCTAGTTTAATAGATTGGATCTTTCTTACAGCAAACCGAGTTCTGTTTTCTTCATGAAGATATCGTTTTCTTGTGTATACATTTGTCATTTCAAATTCTTCATTGCCCTAAACTAATGATATACAAATTGGTAATTAAAATAATCAGAGCACTAATAAAAAAAGTTTTGAACCATTAAAAGTGTTTTATACAGGATTTTTATGGGCTGATTTTTCCTAGAGTTTAAAAATTACCAAAAATAGTGCATCATGTCCAGTAGGTGGCGGCAATACTTCTACATCAATAATTTCCACTGGTAATATTGCAGTTGTTTGTCCAATGGCACAAAATTGTGAATCAAATGGAAACTTAAAATTTTGAGAAAAATGCAATTTTATAGAGTAAGATATACTCGCTTCAAATTTAATTTACAAATACTCAATACATATTGTTGTGTAAATGAAGTGACCAAACCATTATTCTGAATCTTAATTTGTAAATTTATGAAAAAAGATTGTTTAGAAATTTTACTTGGACTATTTGAACGTCATCATGAAGCAAGTCTTTTATATCGATTCTAAAAACTAGCTTTGCATTTTTTTATTGGAAAAATATTTTCACAGAATTAAAATTTTTCTATTTTTACATAATTCTAAACGATTTTTCATGGAATTAAAAAATTTCTAACTTATTCTAAAATGTACCCATTATAAATATACAATTTAGGCCTCCAAACAAGTGAATAAGGCACATAAATATTGCTAATGTTATCATAATCTAAAGGGTCCCATACCAAACGTGGATCCTTCCATATCTAAACACAAAAAATGGTCATCTTAATTAGATCAAAGCCTTAAAATTACATGATAATGACCAATATTGAAGCTCGCAATTTCTTCATTCGCTTTCTAAAATATACAAAAATTTCAATTTGTTAAGAAACCTCTCACAATTTCAATTAGCATAGCCACTGTCACTTTAGCTTGCATTATCAATGCTGTACGAGTGTTAGCATTTGGACGAACTCGTTTATCATATTGATTAAATAGATCTTGAAGCAAACGCTCTTCTGATCCTAAATATTCAACTAGACAAACTAATTATTTTTTAGAGGCGTAGTCAATTACTATGAGGTTCAAAAAGAGTTTGAACAAAACATCAATTTGTATTGCGGTGGAGGGGGGGGGAGTAAATAAAAGAACAAGGAAGAAGGGCTGACGAGGATTGAGCACTTTTTTGATCCATCCAAAATTATATGAGATACCTTATGATTTTTTTACCTGCCTTAATTTGGCCACAACAAAGAGGGGATTGTGTTTTGTTTCGAGTTTTCGGCTCATTGAGGGGGAGGCAGTATCATCTGATGCCCAACCTATACCACGGGGTAGGTAAACTCTGCGGACCTCCTTCCTTTTATTGATCCTATTGAAAAAACTAACCATATATTAAATTGATTAAAATTATCGAATATAATAGTCTTAGAATATTTACCATAGGATAATCAGACGCTGCTAAAAATTTTAAGAAAAATAAAATAAAATTTTGCAGTATTAACAAATTAGGAAAAATTATGCTAATATTAATGCCATAGGCATTTTGATCTTGAAGAGCTATTATAAATGTCTCATGAGGCTTTAAAAATTTGAATACTTGACAAAAAAGATCATTTATAAATTTTTTCACATTATTGAGAAAGAAAGGCATTTCCTGCTTAGACTTTTTTGCATCAACAAGTGGAATGCAATTTTTGGTTGAATGAAAACTTTTATTTTCTTCAAACGACTTTATATCTAATGAAAGATCATAAAATGAAAATTAAAACAAGAGGAAATTAGAAACAGAAAATAATAAAATCGAAAAGTAAGTTAATTTTTCAACAAAAAACAATTCTGGCCAGTTATTTTTTAAATTTGATTATAAATCCATTAAGCTAATATTAGTTTTAAAAAAGCCTTTTTTAATATAGAAAATATTGAAGATTCCAGAATGCTCGAGATTGGTCAGCATTCAATCTTTTTAATAAAAATCTTACTCTAGATTTTGAACAGCTGACTAAAATTCATTTTGGTCCTAATTCTTATTGCTTTGTATAAATAAACGAAAATTTTATTTTTACTTAAATAGAAGCAAGGAATATTTACACATGTAAAAAATATCAAAAATATAAATCAATCAATGTAAAAGAATATCAAAATTACTACAAATTGTGCATAAAATTTTATAAATAAAATTCAAAAAAGAAAATTTTTTTATATAAAACGTGTAATGTCTGTTTGTCTGTATGTGTGGAATAACTTTTGAAGGTACGATCCAAACTGCGCCCAGCTTTACCACGTTGTAGAGGGCGAAATTTTAAGACTTTTGACACCAAAATCGGGAGGGGGGGAGGTGTTTAATTTCACAAGAGAATATTTTGTAACAGCAGACATTTTTTTAAAGAACGAAAAAAATATATAAAGTCACCAATCATAAATTATAAGGTTGTTAGTCATTTTTTAACGCCAACTAACATTTCAAGTTTATGACTAACATTATTCCTTATCGAGAAAGATACATTTAAAGCGAACATAAAAAACATATATTTTAAAATAAACTTGGGCAATTTTTGCACAGGGGGAGGGTACCTCACTAGAAAAATTAGAAAATCATTTTTTTTATTTCCACGTATTTTTACGTGGTATGCAGACATACAGTAGCGGCCAAAAGTATAAATATAGTATAAAGATACTTTTGAAAATACTCCTTTCATATTTTTAGCCTATCTTTTGAATATAAAACCATAACTCGTGAGCGTCGCTCGGAAGCGAGACCCAAGGCCGAGTACTGCATGCATTCACTCGGAACATGAGGCCGAGCGCATCAGAACGTCAAAGGCGCTCGGTATTCAGTTCATGTTTTAAAAAAATCTCATAATTAGGCTCCAAAATCATTAGGCTCCAAAAGATTTAAAAAAATGAAAAGTGAAAAAATCTCATATCTTTTGTATTTTAACATTAGTAAAAGAAAAAATATGATATAAAGAACAATAATACAAAAGTGAGTATCACCGAATTTTGTTGCTAAAACTAGAACGAGAATCTGCTTTTTGATAACTTTCTTTTGTATAACTCCTTCTCTTTCTCCTATTAGGTTGGTCTTTCATTTGCGTATATTGAAGATCCACATCACCTTCGACGCCGCTCCCATTCGGAACCCGGCCTACCCTAAAAAAAATATTTAAGTATTGATCATTTCTAAATATAAAGTTACAAGCGAGGTAACTCTCTCGCTTATTTCCTCACTTCAATATTTAGTTTTTATCTCCTATTTTTAATTTTTACCTTTAAAAGATTATCATTAGTAATTTTTTTAAACTTTATAAGTGAATTTAGATATGAAAGCTTATACATAGGCAGTGAATAAATGAATTAATAATTAGGCATATTATAAGTTAGATAAAAGCATTCCAGTTAATATCGGGTCTTGTTATAAATACAGATTTATGAAGATTTCTTTTCTTTATGGCTTCGTTTTCGTCTGTCGTACTCAATGATTCCGTTTTCGTCCGGCTAAAAATGGGGTTAGCTTTATGATCAAGTTAAAAGTTTATTAGAAAGTTAAAAGAGCAAAAGTTGAAAAAGAAAATTTAAAACTAAATTTTTAATTAGATCGATCGTGTTAGTAAAAAGATAGTCATAGAATTTTTGGGACTTATGTGTCACCATCACCAGAAAGAGCGGTACGGAGAAAGAAGAGATGCTCAATCAAGTAAAAGGACCAGTCCAGTAAGTTACAACCATATGAAAAAATGATATATTCGAAAAGACCATGAAAAATGGAGCATTTTTTGTTTTTACGACATGTTCTGAATCGTTGTAGTTTTCGAGATAATTGTGTTTGAAAT
>JAQGCP010001777.1:0-11639 GCA_034699885.1 Acrobeloides thornei | reverse complement strand
GATTCAGAACATGCCGTAAAAACAAAAAATGCTCCATTTTTCATGATCTTTCCGAATATACCATTTTTCATATGGTTGTAAATTACTGGACTGGTCCTTTAACTTTAGTCAAGTGGGCAAGCAGGTAAGAAATAACGCAAAACTTACAATATATTCTCCTCTTTTCCACCGGCAACTCAACAAATTTTGTTCTTGAATCAATTTCCGCCTCTTTTTCTTTTGCTGATGACCACTTTTTCAAAAGATCATCATCTTCTTTTCGATTTCTCTCCTCTCTTCGTCTATCGCTTTTTGTTCTAGATAAACTTCTATCTCTACGTCTTCTCGGGCTATACGACCTAGAGCGGCTTCGACTTCGTGAATATGAACGACTTCGTCTTCTTCTACGTTCATCTCTTGAAGATCTTCGTGTATCCGATGTTATACTCCTTTCTCTGGAATCTTGTGTTGAAGTTGAAGCTTGGCTATGATGGCGAGAATTTCGAAAGAAATATGGCTCATCGGTTTGAATAGAAGCGTTAGTGAAGCCATGACTTTTTCCGACTTGGACTCTTACGTTTACCATTTTTGGCTTCTTTGGATCTAAAATGGGAAGTGATATTTTAAATGCCTTGTAAATATGGTTACTTTCAAGCTTTTCTATATTGGTTGAAGAATGTGGTTCTTGCTGATCATGACTTTTTCTTTTTGCTCTTTCTTCTGTTATTTCCTTTATTGGACTATCCAACGTCACTTTTGAAACTCGATCCCATACTGAAGCTGCTAACTGTTCAATTTGGATAGAGATTGTTTCTGCATCTGTCGCTTTAGCTTTTTGCATTGCTCGCTCTAATTGTTTTAAAAGTTTTTACTAACTTTTAAAAACAACTCACCATAAACCGAGGACGAAGACTCCAAGTGTTTTGAAAGATCAATTTTATTACTGGGCGAGAAGGATTTTCGCTTTGCTTTTGCTAATGCTTCTTCATTGGCCTTTCTTTTTAACTCGAGTTGTTCTTCCCGTCTTTTTAACTCTTGTTCTTTTTGGAGGATTTCGTTGACCAAGAATTCTGGTGGTGGAATAGGCACTGTAATAGAGGCGGTTGGTGGGATTTGTTTGGGTTGTGACTGTAGCTTCTGCATTTTTTCTTCAACGACAGATTGAAGGTATGATTTTTCAGAGTAGCTGGCAGTTACTAAAAAAATATTGGTACTAGTTTCCAATCGCAAATGACAGGGGTCTAGATCTGAAAATTTTTTCTTCGGATTTTAACCGGAAAAGCATCATTTACCTCGTTTTCTATGCGGGGAATTGATTGCGCGCATTCTCAAAGCGTGAAAATGCTTCCTTTACCCGGATTTAGGATCGGGAAGTTGGTGTATTGAAGCGAAAATCGAAAAAAATTCCTGATTCAGGAAAGATCTGTGTATATTGAAGCGAAAATCGTCTAAACAGGGTCAGTGTAATTTTTTCATGTTCCTGATAAGATTTACCTTGACATCCTCTAATTTCAACTCCGTTCCGAATAATAATAGTCATTATATAAGCTGCTTCTTTTTCATCGTTCATTTCAACTAAACAAAAAGGCTTCAACTCTGATATAAAAACTTCTGTTGGAACATATTTGTCTTGACCAGAATATTGTTTCATAGCAATAAGAACATCTTCTTTGGTTGTATTTGCAGGGATTCCACAAAATATCATTGCTAAAATATTGATCAACATTCTTTGTTAGCATGGCGTACCGGGAGTAGGATTCTCGCTCAAATATCCATTCTGTTTTAGTTCGTTTTCCACGGAATATGACTTTGAAACGTTGCAATTTATACAATTATCCTTTAAATTCGGAGAATCGTGTTTGCACTAAATTTGCTATATACGAAAAAAGTTCAAAAACAGTAATTACTCTAAAACAAGTCCAGGTTCCAAAATCGACTATGTAGTCCTCGTTGAGAACATTTGACAATCGAGAAAAATACGACACTGTACTAGATGTTGAAATTGGTATGTCAACACTAGGAGGCGGTGTTTTGGTTGAACTATCGAGGACATCCTAAAAATTTTGCAAAAAATAAATATAGGGTGCCAAAAATGCAATTTTGCGATTTTTACCAAAATAACCCTCTAGGGGGGTTTTCTATGCTAAAAATTGAGTGCGCGCATTTCTAAACTTTGAAAACGCTTCCCTGACCCTGTTTCAGGGAAGAGATGTGTGTATTGAAGCGAGAATAGGCTGATACAGGAACAGGGAACATACTGTAGATGCCTGTTTAAAATCAACCTGCAAAACTGTCATTTTTTGTTGGAAAAAATGGAAAATTTTAGCCTATGGCATAATTTTACCTTATCAAAAAACAGCTGCACTTCGGGCTCAGTTAAGCCATTAACAGTATCTTCATTTTTCGCTTCTTCGAAATTAAAACCTCCTTCAATAACCTCCATTTTTGATTCTGTTGATAATCCATTTGTGTCCGTAAATTTCAGTACTCCCTAAAAGTTGCTTTGAAAAAAGCGAAGGGGCCAAAAAACCGCCATTTGGTTTTTTTGGCGAAAATTTAAACAAAATTTTCTCCAAAATGACTTATTAAGGGTATTTTTATGCGAAAAATCGACTTCGCGCAACGAAACCCTTTGAAAACATCTCCCAGGCCATGACATATACTATTTTTGTATTATTTCAGTTATTTTCGATAAGAATTCCTACTTAAAGATACGAAAATGGGATATTTCACGGTCGGAGAGGCGTTTTCAAGAGTTTTCGATGTCCGCAATCGATTTTTCGCATAAAAACACCCCTAATGAGTCATTTTGGAAAAAAGCTAAAAAATGACCAAAGAAGAGCATGTACTTCATTAAATTGGAACCAAATATCAGCAGCGGTTCTATCTTCGAAATTAATTTCCGCACAGCGGAAAACTTCATTGTTGGTCATAAAATTATGGCATTTCACATTTTCAAATTGAATTCCAGAGTTTTTGATCACATTTTCAAATAAAGTTTCATCAGCATATGAAGGAATTCGTAGAGCCCTGATGCCACATCGATTAGGGTTAGCGGAAGATGTTGAAGGCAACATATTCATTGTTGATGAAGATAAGGAAGTTATTCAATTGGCTGATGGAATATTTGGCCAAGTAAAAAATGTGCTAAAAATTGAAAAATTTGTACTTGTTAGGGCCGCCATTAATTCGTTCGGAAATTTTTGACTTCACTAATTCCATTCGGAAGCGTTCGGATACATCACTAATAGGCGTTCGGACGCGTTCAGAAACGTTCTGACGCGTTCGGAAACGTTCAGACGCGTTCGGAAACGTTCAGACGCGTTCGGAAATGTTCGGACGAGCACCCGAACGTTTCAGAACGCGTCCGAACGCAATTTTTTTCGCAATTAGTGAAGTTATTAGTGAACTAAAGTTCGTTCGGGAGCAGTCCGAACGTATTAGTGGCAGCCCTTAGAGATTTTAGATTTTTATGTTTTATATATCCAGAAATATGCAATACTTTCATATATCATTTGAAAAACACTGTATCGAAAAATTCGATGTCCTTGCGGAGAATTCCAATTTGACTAAAGTTCAGAATCTATTTCAACGCACTGCATAACTAAAAGCGAATAAAAAAAATCAATAAAAGATAGAGAAAAAAATCGATTTTTTGCATAATTTTTTATTTGTGTTCACGCCTGAAAGTGCACGATTTGAATATAAAAAATGAGAAAAAAAACAAAATCATTCATCCATAATAGCATGGTTTATTGTGTAAACTAGATCAAATTTTATTGTGTAAACTAGTCTGGATGCGTATAAAAAAATATTTAGCTTATGTTTTAGATTATCATTTCGATTTACATAAAAAATTTTAAGCTTCAGAAAGTTTTTTTTTTAAATTTTTAATTTATAATAAACATAATGACAAAAATATTCTTGTCAATATTGAAAGTTACTCAATTGTATACTTAAGTTCCAAATCACTTTCAGTTGAGAACTACTAGAATTTTTTGCTAAAACAGCCTATATAGGGGTAAAATCATGCGAAGAATCGATTGTACGCGTTCCCGAAGCGTGAAAATGCTTTCTTGACCCTGATTCAGGGAAAATATAGATTTTTAATTTTAAAAAAGCACTAGTACTTGGTTTGAAAAGATGTTTCAACAAGCCTCGGTGGTGCAGTGACAAAGCAGCAGCTTCGTGGCCACAAGGTTGCGGATTCGAATCCCGCTTGGAGCCAAATTATTTTTGCACTAAGTACAAATCGAAAAATTTTGCAACCCCATAGTTCAACAAATTTAAATCCAATTAATCAAGCGACTATTATATTCGTTTTTCCACATTTTTTCCTAACTTTTGAGCTAGATCTCGAAAAAAGTCTGAGTTTATCAGACCCTTGAAGATCCCTTATTAGTTGCCACCCTTCCCAACCAAATTCTGGATCCGCTACTGATGGGAGGGGTAACTTCCTTTTCTCAAATACTACGAAAACATTATAAAAGCAAAAATTACAAACTATATAAATTGGATCAATGCCGTTTCAAATAAAATCAATAACGCATCAAAACATTGAAAAAGATCTTACAGTCGATTGCAGTTCTATCAAAGTTGCCAGAAACATTCACAAACAACGAATGAATCAACAAGCCAGTGGCACAGCTGTATATTCATTTATTCAAAAACATAGCTCGACTTTGCAAACATCTGTGCTAAGCATATAGCAAATGTTTCCTTTTGTACCACTCGAAGTAAATATAAAAGCTGTAGTTAATTTTTTTAAATCAAAATTTTATTTAAAAAATTAATGCACATAAAGTAATTCTAAAACATTAAACACGCTATGTGTGGCTATCTGTTTGTGCTATCTCCGTCACCTTAAGTCCAATTCCGTCACGGCCTATACCAATAGATAGGGCTCGGTGAGAGAAGAAGAATGACACCAAAATCATGGGGGGGGGGTACCCTTCAAGGAAGCTTTTTTAACCCCATATCATGTTTTACGTAAGTCTTATATTTGAAATTTCTATATATTTTGAAGTCTTATATTTTGAAATGTCGATTAAAAAGTCCTCATGGCCAAGTGGAGAAGACTGTCGGCTAGTAGAAATTGCTCTTAAGTTCGATTCCCAGCAGGATCCAAAAGATTTTGCCCTTGAAGCTAATGAATAATAATATTATCTAATGCTTTGATTGGAAAAAAGTTTTAGCACTCGGAAAATCCGCATCTTTATCCTTGAATCCGTTTTTATGCTGTTTTTTCATTCATGTAGTGATCGCGTCAAAAACAAATTAAGAAAAGATAATCTTTTTTCTGACAAGGGAACCATCCCAGTTGATGGTAGAAATTTCGAAAAAGTCCTAGATATTCTTGTAGAGCATCTTCCTCAACTTGTAAAATATTTAAATGAATTAGCTGATAAGCTGCGCACATTTTTCAGCAAATTAATTTGCAAGAATCAATATTTTATGCATTTAGGTGATATTGATTTTATGCTCTATTAAGTTTTCGGTTCGGCAAACAAATTCAGACGCGAGTGAGATTCGAACCATCGCCTTGTAGATGAAAGACAACTGCCTTACTCATTACGCCATCAACCCGAAAAGTTATCAGCAGCATAAAATCAATATCACCTGGACACCGTGCTCCCTTCAACTGGGATGGTTCCCTTGTTTGTGAGTGTAAAGACTATCCGAACAACCAAATACTTAATTTTATTAATTCATCTTCTTGACATTGTTAAGATAGTGGTCAAACTTTGATGGCAGGTTGCATAAATCCGTATTGCAAACACACCGAAACTGGTATTCAACTTTTGAAAAGTTTTCTGGGAATTTTGGCCGATGCCAAATTTTTTGCCAATCATATTTCTAAAAATATGAAATTTTTTATAGATGAACTGGACACCGAGCTCCCCTAGCGACACATTTTTTTACCATTTTATTAGTCTTAGGCTATAAGTTAAAAAAAACTTGTTCTTCTAAATTCGAAACTTTGCACTTTTTGAATAGAAATTTCCATGCTTTCTTATAGACAAACTTTGTTATCTTGAATCAAAAGCAGCGATGGTGCAGTGGATATGCTGCAGGCGTAGGATCTTTTTGACCAAGGTTCGATTCCCACTGGCGTACGAATTTTTTTGCCTTTTTTATCCGCTGCACCATCGCCGCTTTTAATTAAAGATAACAAAAGTTTTATAAGAAGATTTCAAAAAAAGATTATGAAAATCAAATTTTACCTCAAACAAGCAAATACTCAACAAACTGTATCCGTTTTGATTATTTTCGTACAACGACTTAAGCCCCTTGTCAAGTTCTTCCATGATCAAACCATCTGCGAAAAATATTTTTTGATGACCTAATATTGTATGATGACGATGAATACGTGGAAAACTAACACAAAATGCAAATTTCTCATCATCCACTATATCACTGGAACCTGTCTAAATTATAAACAAAAATATAGAGAATTTCTCTCCATGAGAAAAAAGTTCATCAAGCATAATGCAGGAGCAAGTGGAACAGACGCTATCTTGGACTGGGAGAGTGAAGGGTTCGACCCCACGGAGCCACAATTTTATTTTGGCGAAAAAAGTTGTCAAAAGCAGCACCCTTAAAATTGCATGAAAAAATATTGCATTAGTCTTCGCTTTTTACCGATGTAAGATCTTAAACAGATGAGAATATATATAATTTTAAGAGGTTTAAATGATCAACTGTTTGATTCGATAAAAACAAAAATTTTGATCTCCAAGGATCGAACTCACCCCTTCAAGAAGAATTTAGCGCCAATTGCTCCTGTACCATGAATGATGTTTTTTTCATTGGCAGGAAATGCTATATGCATAAGCCTAAAAATTCATGTATTACTTCCGGATTAGTTTTATAGCATTTTAGTGCGTCAGAAGACCCCAAGAATACGAAGACCAAAAATATATAGAGTTTGAACATTTTTTAAGAATTAAAGTTGAAGCAACACCGTATTTATATGCCATTTAACTATTTTAAAATTATTTGTCCTTGGCGCATAAACTCCTTGAACTTGATTTGATCTTTTGACGACCAGAAAGATCCGCTTTTAAACTCATTTTAATGTTTTAATAGTTGAAAGAATACCAATTTCTTTAGTTCTAAAAATCCATTCAAATAATTTTAAAAGTAATTGTTTTTTTTGTTGCAAAAAATTGTGCCCGAACTTTGATATCAAAAGCTATACAATGGTGTGCTTTGTGATACTTTGTGATAAAGGAAGATGACGCTAAAGCAGAGGCAAGAAAAAAAGCAAGAAAAGAAAAAAACATAATAGAAACTGATACCTAGCACAAAGCTTCACTTTTTGCATACCACTTTATCAGTTAAATTGTTATGAGAAAGTTCACAGTTTTTTAGTTTTTACAGGCTTGATGGAAACGAAGTTTTGAAGAGAAAGTATAGGGTATTTCAGTGAATTAGCAAGACTTAAAAATTCATTATATTTTGATAGAAAAAATATTTTCTTATGCAGTTTTTTGCAAAATGATGAGCAGCCGTGGGGTTTTTATGCATATCCAAAGAAATATTGGGTCGTTCGGAAAATAACCGGCTTTTTGCAAATTCAATTGTCTCGTTATAAAAATAACTCCTCCGAGGGTTTTGAAATGGTCTGTGTATTGAAACGAAAACTTGAACTTGAATTCCTGAAGGAATTTTGGAAAAATTCCACCGCCCATCGATAGTGTATCGAAAAACGACAGTGCCCCAAAATTTCGTGAAAAACACATTCTTCGTTTTTGAGGAAATTTAGCTCAAAGTTTGATAAAAATGATCGAAATTTGCATAAATTGACCGAAATTTAGTTAACTTTGAACCAAATTTTCTCAAAAACGATGAATATTTTTTTCACGAAAATTGGGACACTACCGTTTTTCGATGCCCTCTATCGATTGGCGGTTGGATTTTTCAAAAATTCCTTTAGGAATTCAAGTTCAGGGTTTCGTTTCAAGTTACTAACTGGATAAGTTCGAACTTGGCAAGTTACTCGAATCGAGTCACTTGTCAAGTTACTAACTTGGTAAGTGCGAACTTGGCAAGTTACTGGAATACGAGTAACTTGCCAAGTTATTAACTTGACAAGTTACTGGGGTCGAGTAACTTGCTAAGTTTGAACTTACCAAGTTAGTAACTTGGCAAGTTACTTTGCTTAAAAAAGTGCTAAAAATGCATAAATTTGTTAGATCAAATATTATCGAGTGAAAATCTATTCGAATATAATAAATGAACTTATCAAGTTAGTAATTTTTACAAAATAACTTGAATAGAATCACTATAATAGAAGTTCGAACTAACTTTGAAACCAAGTTACTAACTTGATGGACAGCCCTAGGATCTTTTTTTGTTTTTTGTAATCATTAGTTACTGGATGACTCCCCCAAAATCTTGATGCCACAAACTAGAATGCATGAAGTGACAAGTCAGAAAAGAGTAAAATCTCAAAGCGGTCTATGAAATTTCTCAAATATAAAAATCACAGTTCAGCTACATGGCTATTATGGACGCTCGTCATCAACATCGTAAAAATTTGATATCTTTTATGCATTATGACTTTTTATGTTCTAGTTTGTGATATCAAAGTTTAGGACATCTGAAATTTTTTGAGATTATGCCAATACATTACAAGATTAGGATGTAAACACAGAGATAGGGCTCAATTTTATGCGTTTCACGAGAATCGTCTGCTGCCGACTTGATGATAATAGGGATTAACTTTTGAGTCTAATTTACGTATGATTTGTGTCAAACGTAATAAAAATTTTCAGTGTTTATAAATGCGAGAAAAAAAGCCCACCGGAATTCAGTTTGGAAATGCCTTTTTGATTTGATTTTTTTCTCGTGGATATTCCTATAGGGGTCGTTTACATATCACGTGATCAGGTTGAAGGGGGGGGAGTAGCTGAAATGATCACGCTTAATCAATGTGGGGGGGGGGGAGGTCAGGCCATTGATCACGTGATCAGACACGTAACAAGAGACAATCCCCCCACGAAATCGAAAAAGATGAAAATTTTCGTAATGGTCCCCCTTATGTTTGTGGCCAAAATTTTGAATAATTTACAATAAAAAATGGCTAAAATCGAAAAAAATTTTCATTTTTACAACAAAAATGCCTATTTTTTAGAGAAAAAAGTTGATCATGCCCATAGTGGGGTATTTCCGCGCATAAAATTACCCCCTAGGGTGGTCATTTTCACACTAATTTTTTTTGACAAGTGGATCCTCTGTTCCGGACTAGTGCCGGGCTATTGACCACTCATTCATCCACTATGTATATATTATGTATATGCATGTCAGATAAATTTTCAGACATCCAGTGTAATAAGCTAAAGAAAAAGCATCATGACTCGAGAAAAAGCAGCGAATAAAAAGATCGAAAAGATCTCGGCTCAATTTGAAGATGCATCATTTTACAAAATGGTAGGAAATTTTATTTTTGCGCACTTTTACACGTAAATTTTCAGATGAGATTTGCGGATTGTTGGGATTGGATACTACTAGTATTAAGTTTTGTCCTAAATGTAGTTTTTGGGATAGTTACTCCAATGACTTCCTTGGTTTTTCGGGGGATTGTCGATGTGCTTACCAAGGGACAAAGCGATTATGACCAAGGAAAATTGGATATCGATCAATTTTCGAGTGACATTATGACATATGTTTGGGGATATGCTGGGCTTGGTTTTGGCTCGTTTATTTTGAATATTTTGGCGGTAAGAAAAATAATACAGGGTACCCCCAAAAAATGGCAATTTTACGATTTTTTTCAAATTTTTTAATTTTCACTAAAATAACCCTATAGGGGTTTTTCTATGCGATGAATCGAGCTCGAGCACGGACCTTGGAAACGCTTCTCCAAATCTGTATTAGCCTATTTTCGCTTCAATACATACATCTCTCTCTGAATCAGGGAAGCGTTGTCAGAGAATGCAATCAATCGATTCTTCGCTTAGAAAAACTCCCCCAAAGGATTATTTTGGTGAAAAAAATTTGAAAAAATCACTCAAAAATTGCAAAATTGCCTTTTTTAGGATAATTTTATATTTTTTTAATTGAAAAATTTGCATAAAAATTGGAAAATAGACATTTTAAAGAAAAATTTTAAATTTTTGAAAAATTTTTTAGTATGGAGCAGCATTTACTATAGTTGAACGCCAAATTCATAAAATTAGAAAAAGATTTTTCTACGCAATATTAAATCAAGACATGGAATGGTTTGACAAAAATGAAGTTGGTGCACTAACACAAAAAATGTCATCGTAAGTTTTTTCTCGTTTAAATACAAATTTTTGTACAGGATGGCACAAAAAAAGTTCTACTTCATGATTTTGTACCCAAAAATTATTTTCCTAAAAATGACCCGGGGTAATTCGATGCGGAAAATCGATTGCGCGCATTCCCGAAGCTTGAAAATGCTTCCTTGGCCCTGATTTAGGGTAGCGTGTTGAAACGAAAATGAAAAAAATTCGGATTCTGATCAGATTCCGACTACCTAGGGTTTTTCGATACGGGGAATCAATTTCGCGCATTCCTAAAGCTTGAAAATGTTTTCATGCCTCTGATTCAGGGTCAGTGTATTGAAACGAAAATTAACTTTTTTTTAGTTTTTTATATGAAAATACTTGTTTCTGGGAGTATTCAATGCGAAGAATCGATTCCGCCTATTTCCGAAACTTCAAAATACTTACCTGGTGCGCGCAATCGATTCCTCGTATCGAAAACCTCAGAAATGAGTATTTTAACATAAAAAAACTAAACAATTTTATTTTCGCTTCAATATACTGATACTGAATCAGGAAAGCGTTTTCAAGCTTTGGGAATACATGCAATCGATTTCCCGCATCGAATTACCCCGGGTAATTTTTAGAAAAATAATTTTTGGGTCCAAAATTCATGAAAAATGGTAAAGTGGAACTTTTTTTGTGCCACCCTGTATAATTTCAAAAATTTTTTTAGAGGAATAGAAAAAATTAAAGAAGGTATGAGTGATAAGCTAGCCACAGTGGTGCAATCTATTGCTTGTATGATCAGTGGTATAGTTATTGGCGCGACTATGAGGTTAAAGAAAATTAAAAATTTGTAAAAATAAAAATTTTAGTTGGCAGCTCACAATAGTGATGTTGATTGTTTGTCCGTTTGTCGTTTCGTCTCTATATGGATCGGCTAGGGTAATTTTTTGTGAATAGATCAAACAAATTTTCGCTCTGGCGAGATCGCACCCTCGACTATTCGAGTGCAAAATGAGTCTTTTACCACTTCATCATGGGTGATAATTTTTTCTTATGACCGAGAAATTCTCTATACACAATTTATGAGTTCTCTTTTTTATAGGCTATGTCAAAATTCACCCGAAAAGAAATCTCTGCGTATGGTGTAGCCGGAGCCATCGCAGAAGAAGTTATTAGTGGAATCAGAACCGTCATGGCTTTTAATGCGCAAGTTTTTGAATCAGAAAGGTAAAAATCACTTAAATTTTACAATTTAAATGAACTAGTCCACTCGGAAAAACCTAAAAATAATAGATTCGGAAAAACCATGAAAAATGAAACAGTTTTTGTTTTTACGACAACCTCTGAATCGTTGTAGTTTTCGAGAAAATTGCGTGTGAAATTTTGAATTTGTGTACATGTTTTCGTTGTAATACACAA
>JAQGCP010001776.1:0-11646 GCA_034699885.1 Acrobeloides thornei | reverse complement strand
ATCAGAATTTTATTCTTTTACTTGTTATTGGGATACCCGGAAGTATTTTATCTATAGCAGTAATAGTTGTGATTAAATTCAAAAAAGAAAAGACCTCGTTCGGTAAGTTATAAAAAATAAAAAACCTATATGTAGTATACCAGAATATCTTGATGGTCATGCTGATATAAAAAGCATTTATAGAGTTTTTTGGGTCGTAGAATCCGATTTTGAAGTCAGTAAAAAGATTTGACAACATCTAAATCAAGAAAATCTTATGTTTTAAGTGGTCATGTTACTGATAAATCATTTAGATTGGCAATGCTTTTTTATTGCTATTGTCGATTTGGTTTTTATCATAAATGCCGTTGGTTTTGGAGGTATTTATGGTCATAATATACCTGGAATAATTACTGATGGTGGAGGATGGGTGGCCTCATTCATAGATACTGATACATCATTCTTAGGACATCCTATTTCTTTTACAATATTTTATATAAACACCATTTCATCTATTCCAGCATCAATTTTATGTACATTCAGATCGTTGAATCGAATGGTGGCTATTTACTTTCCTTTATCTTATTCGTAAGTCTAAAACATCTTTAAAAAATTCTAAAATTTAGAAAACTCTTTACAAATATACGTATGATAAAATTTTCATTGATTATCATCTTATTAACAATAATTAGTTGTTTACCAATATATATGATTTATATACCACAAGGGACTGCTCAAGTATATACCCTCTTTCTTCTAAAATAACCCCCCTCCCTCCTTATAAAATAACCCATTCTTCATAAAAAAAATTTGAAGATTTTTTTAAATTCTGATTCCGGATTTTAAATCCAGATTCTGAATTCGGATTCTGAATCCGTATTCTGATCCGAATTCGGATTCTAAATCCTGATTCGGATTTTGAATTCTGAATCCTGATTCTGAATCCGAATTTCTGATTCGGATTCTGAAACGGATTCTAGATCAGGATTCAAAATCAGAATCCGAATATTTGAAATTTGGGATTTCGTGATTGGGATTTCGTAATTGGGATTTGAAGTTTGGGATTTTGACTAGAAATCAATTTTTTAACAAATTTTTTTTAAATATATATTTTTTAGCATGATTGAAAAAAATAACCCCTCTTCCTAAAATAACCCCCCCCCCCATTTGAAGGGGGTTGAAATAACCCCGGGGGCTATTTTAGAGGAAATATGGTATGACTTTTTGTTTTATCTATTAATTTTAGCTCTTTTATTTTTACTCATATTTAAATGTTGCTAAAAATCACGGTTTTAGTATTCCAATTGTTTTAGATTATTTTTATTTTATTAATTATTTTGAATATGTAAATTTCACTGCTTCGATTATTATTGATTTACTTACAGCTATCAAGCTTACGCAATATTTTAAGGTATGCTTAAATTTTTACAAATTTAAGACTTTTAGACCCATTCTGATGGATGGACTTCTTCAAATTTAAAAAAAGAACTATGGTTTCTTTTTCAAAATACAATTAGTGTATTACTTTTCTTGATTACTTTAATCCCGTTTGTATTATTTATGACTGTTTGTAAAGGTGAGGATAGATGGTGTGATATTACTCCGTTGTTACGCTTTATTGTTTTGTTATATGAATGCTATTCGAGAAGAGTGCTATGGAGAACAATAGATCAACTAATAGCTTTGATCGTTCAACTAAGAATTTATTGGATGGATATTAAGAACGGTTTTGTACAAAGCATTATTACACATCCTCCTGTTGTTTTGATACGATCGACTAAAATCGCCCACATTCCAAACTTATCTCAGAATCTATAAATAAATTTTATTCTATAAAAAAATCACATAACATTCATAAAATTAAATATAAACAATTTTTATCGAAAAACAAAAATATAGATAAAAGCTATTTTTCTAAGATTGGGATCTTATCTAGACTTAGTCTTTGTAAGATCTATTTAAGAAGAGGGACTTTCGTACGGTGGCGCGTAGCGCTGCACGAGTCACCCCACTACGGAGAAGCAGCCCTCGGGTGGTGATCTCAGACTTAAAGAAAAGAGGGGAGGGAAAACAAGAAGACAAGACCAGGAAGTGAATAGTGAGATTACAGAGGAAACTTAACCTTAAAGAGGAAAAGACAACCTGACACAAAAAACATTGTTTTTTTTTCGTCCCCTACTACTACTACGTAGTAGTAGGGGACGAAAAAAAATTTCTCAGATTTTTTCGAAACCACGCTAGAAATGTTCATCATATTGAAATACATCGGCCAGATAGAAATTTTGGCCGAAAAAAATTATCTAAGAATTTTTAGACAGGTTAGAAAATTCAAAAAATCAACGTAAAATCAGGTTTTTGAGTTCCTGAGCCAGCAAAATATTTTTCGTCTTACGAGATTTGGCCCGTGACCAAGTAAAAAAATAAAGCAGGGTATTGAAGATAATTTTTAGGGACAAACGAAGATGCGGGTGGGAACAAAGTTTTTTTCTAGAGGCACTTCTTTGAATTTTTGACCCCTCAGGGGAGCAGGATTTTCTCAAAAATCCTAATTTTTCGACAACTTTTTCCACGAAACGACCCCATAGACCTATATAAAAGTTGTAGCCCTCATCACCAGCAATCCAACGACACCAAGATCATCGAAATTGGATTTAACCTTCAAGAGATATGCTCAAATTACTAAAGTGTAAAAAGCACCTGTAATATTCCTATAACGCCCACCATTCATATGGGCCGAAATTGATCTTTTTAAAGGTTGCACATCATTTCAAATGCTCAAATATGTTTCTTTTGCATCCAAATTTCATATTACATACTCAGTTTGCCTAGTGCCGCGGCAACCCAAAAAGTTCGAACTTTCGAGACATCGCCTCTTAAATCCCCTCGGGGGATCTTATTTTAGAGAAAATACGGTAATTCAAAAAGGCATTTATCCGACCCGACCCCAAAATTAGATCTCTTTGAACAAAGGGAACATTAAGGGCGTCGGAATTAAAAGTCCCTCTCATCTCAAAAACAACCCGAAAAATAAAATTTTTAAAGGACCAGCCCACTCGGGAAAAAGTTGCTTTACACTCCAATCATCCCATCTTTTTCATACGAAGTCATAAAACTATATTACTATCCTCATTTCAGGTCAATTGCACCTATACCGATTTTTGGCTGAGAGATACACATTGTGGTCCTGAATTCAACGACTCTTCTTGTGAAATGATGACAATTAGTTGTCCCAAAGATGAATTAGTTATGACCACTGATATGGGAGATGACCTAATTCTCTTGATCTCGACTTGGGGACCTATTTATCAATATGATCTGTCTTCAAACCGAAAGTTCGAATTAATACCAGAATATACTGGATCTGCTATGGATTATTGGTTGAAGGGTTCGGTAGGTTATATCTAAAGTTCAGACACTCCGACTAAGAATATCGTGTCTAAATACGTAAGTAGGAATCAAACTTGCTTCCGAGCACGGTCGAAAATTGCTGACTGCTGATACAGACAGAGAGGGGTAGAAGCCATGCCATCTTGGGGCCTTTTCCTAAAAAATTTCGGGTTTGAAGCATATGCCCTCGCCCTCATAGCTACAGGCCTGCCTATATACAGAATGATTCAAAAAATTGAAATTTTTGTGATTTGCACTGTGGGGCCCGAAAATTACCCCCAATACGGGTCATTTTTTTTTCTAAAAATGACTCGTATTGGGGGTAATTTTATGCGGGGAATCGATTGCGCGCATTCTCGAAGCGTGAAAATGCTCCCCTGATCCTGATTAAGTGAAAAAGAATGACCATTTTTGCTTCACAAACCCAATTTTTTTCCCTGAATCAGGATCAAGAAAGCGTTTTCACGTTTCAGGAATGTGCAATTAATTCCCCGCATAAAATTACCCTTATAGGATCATGTTTAAAAATTTTAAGAGAAAAATTTTTTCGATCACCGATGAGACGTGCACCCCTCCCTTTAAGGTTAAAAAAGGTTTAAAAAAATTAAATTATTTTAAGACAATATTCTGGTTTTATAATTATCCAGGGATGATCTACATGTGTAACTTGACTAAAAATTTACAATTTCCAAAAATGATTGCTTGTGATGACAATGGCAATCACTCTGTTCTTGTTGAACATAACATTTTATATCCGATTGATTTAGCTGTTGACTGGACCCATGGATTACTGTTTTGGATCGATCTAGGATCAAATACGGTGAGCCTAAATTAGAAAAAACTTTATTGTTCCAATGTTCGTTAAAAATAAGGGTATTCAGTACCGATGCCAAATTTGGAAGGGAAGGGAGTTTCACAATGAAAAAAAATGACTTGAGCGATATTTTAAAAACGATTAACGACACTCGATTCAGCTCAGGAGAAGAGTAAAACTAGATCCATATAATACATAGCGGCTACAGAATTCCATGGCCGAGTGGTAGTGTGACAAATTTGCAGTGTAGTCAAGGGTTCAAATCCCATGAAAATTTTTTCACATCTCTATTTTGGTCTCTAAAACACTTTGTAACCATTTGTTGACCAGAAAATAATTGCTGGAGCTGTATAGTAAGGTAGGTTTAACAAATTTAAATTATTACTATACAGCTCCACCAAGTGTTGAATGGCCAACAAATGGTTGCAAAGTGTTTTAGAGACCAAAATAGAATATGCAAAAATTTTCATGGAATTTGGACATTTTTATTTTGATCTGGGATTCGAACCACCTATAAATTGCAAATTTGTCACACTACCACTCGGCTATACAGTGGTTTCGGAGGGGGAAGTTTTGGAATTTTTCTCAAAAATTTTAATTTTTACTCCGAAAATTAAAAAAATTTTACGTTTAGGGAAGATTCCTGCTCCTCCCTCCATAATTACGGCACTGAGTATCACAATGAAATCTCGAGCCTATTCCTTCCCTGAATCAGAAATTCATAGTGCCATAAAGTTCATTTCTACTTTGGCTATAAGTCCACGGCACCTTTTAGGTGTCTGTATATTATAAATATTTTTTAAGACCAATGTTATGGACTTGAACACTAAACAGCGCAAAGTTCTCATCAATGTTGGTTCACCTGTATTCATAGCCGTTGACCCATCAAAAGGTCTAATCTTCTGGACAGTGTATAAAAAGCGCAAAGCGGGAGGAAGTTTGACTAGAATCAAACGAGCTTCAATGGATGGAAATGATCGCATGGTAGAGTCTGTTCCATGATTCCCTTGTTAGGGAAGCAGATAGTAGCAGACTGAAAAGTACATATTTTAGACAATAGCTCATTCCGCTGGGACATATCGCATAGCATTGGATATCTTAAATGAACGAGTTTATTGGACAGATTCTGACACGAAGACTATTGTTTCTGCTGATTATAATGGAAATGATCGGAGGACTATTTTGCACTATGATACACAGTTTCCAACTTCATTAGCTATGTTTGAGGAGAAGCTGTATTGGACTGAATGGAATCAGGAGAGTGTTTTTGTTATGAATAAGTTCAATGGAACAGAAGTTAGAAAGGTAAAATTGTTCTTTTTTACTCTGTTGCTTACCTCATCGACTACGTTCTCAGACCTTGAGTTTTTGCCTATGCTTCAGAGAGAGAGAGAGAGAATGGTGATTTTGCTTTCTTATGAGAGATATTGACATAAAGATAGTTTTTTTGACTGCAAAAATGGAGGTCTCTATGGGGCATAGAATTATTCTCTAATTTGTTCAAATTTCGCCACTTTGATTTCATCATAGTCAAGAGCACGGCGTAAGAGGAAAAAGGTGCAAGTAAAGGTCAAAATTTAAAAAAATCACCAATCGGCTCAGCACCGAGTGCTTCAAAGCGAACACCATATTATGATGTTTGGGGTTCGACCCTTGTCCAATTGGCTAATGTGCTCTTTACTATGAGGCGAAAAAATGATTTTTGAGCGCGAGATCGAACCTATGATTTATGAATGAAGGCCGAAAACGTTAGCCAATCGGCCATGAGTTAAACCCCCAAAACCCCATGATATGGTTTGTTTTGAAGTGCTCAACAAGCTGAGTTGATTAGCAAAAAATTTTTAATTTTGATCCTTGCCTGCACCTTGGTGCTCCATGAGAGCCATATCTTGTAGCTAAGGATGAGGAAAATATTTTTGAATCCTATATTTTTCTCAAAAAATAAATATTTTCAATTTCTCGCTTTTAGTTAATTAGTGGTGTAAACTACCCGCAGTCACTTCGAGTCTACCATAGTGCTGCTCAACCAGAACTTCCAAACAAATGTGATCAACATTCTTGTGGCAATGGTGCCATATGCCTTCCAAAAGGCAATTCTTGTAAGACATAATCACTTGCTGTTAAAGTTCCATTATTTTAGTCGACAATGAAGGAAAACCACAATCCCGCATTGGATTACCTTATTCATGTGTTTGTGCTGATGGATACACGACAGGAAAAGAACCAAATACGTGTGTTTTGAGAATATGATTCCCCCTTCCAGCTAAACTTATTCTCAAAACTTTTTTACATATCCGTAATCGATATGAAAAACCTTATTATCGAGTCTAAAAAATTTAGTCGACCATCTGAGTTTTAAACAATTTTTTGATTTTATAAAGCTTTTATTGTTAAAAAAGTACAGGGTGGCGCAAAAAAAGTTCCATTTTACCATTTTTTCATGAATTTTGGTCCCAAAAATATTTTCTTAAAAATCACCTTATTATGTGTAATTCAATGCAGAGGAATCGATTACACACATTCCCGAAGCGTAAAAATGCTTCTCTGACTCTGATTCAAGAAAAGTTTTTGAAGCGAAAATGGTCATTTTTGCATTCTTATCCTGAATCAGGGTCAGGCAAGCGTTTTCGAGATTCAAGAATGCACGCAATAGATTCCCCGCACCGGATTACCCCTCATAGGGTAATTTTTAAGAAAAAAATGTTGAGTCCAAAATTCATGAAAAATGACAAAATGGAACTTTGTTGCACCATTCTGAACAACTATTAAATAAAAGACATAAAATCATTGCTTATAAATTAGAGGACTTAGAGAATATAAATAACAACAAAAACCCGAGAATTGCACGAATATACATTTATACGAGATGTGACATAACACTACAATCTGTTTCACGCCGTGAATAGAAAAAGTGGGGTATATTCTATTCTCGAGTAAAAGTTGAAACTCCATAGTAACTCACCGAAAATCACTCACTGAGACGAATAAAATGAATCAGAAATTATCAAATTTGAAATTGCTTTGGGTAATTGAAACGAAAACCTTGATTCATGTTTTCGTTCCAATAACCCAAAGCAATTTTCAAATTTGATAATTTGGTGTCATTTTATTCGTTTCAGCGAGTTATTAAAAATACCGTATTTCTTTAAAGGGGGGTAAGAATCAGGGACTATTCTCTGAAAAAATTTGCCAAAACATCCTATATAGGGGTAAAATCATGCGAAAATCGATTGCGCGCATTCCCGAAGCGTTAAATTGTTTCCTTGACCCTGATTCAGTGAAAATATAGATTTTTTTCGACTTTTTTATACTAGTACTTGGTTTGAAAAGACGTTTCTCCCTGCATAAGCCTCGGTGGTGCAGTGACAAAGCAGTGGCTTAATATTACAAGGTTCATCGTTTCAAATCCCGTTTGGTTCTAAGATTTTTTGCAAAGTAAACATTTTTACATAAGAAGTAAAAACTACATAAAGTTTTTACTTTTTTGTACAAAATTTTTTTGTTCCAAGAGGGATTCGAACCCGCAAACTCTGTGACCAATAAGATACTGCTAGGTCACTGCACCACCGAGGCTTGTTAATGGAGGAACGTCTTTTCAAACCAAATACTAGTATAAAAAAATCTATATTTTCCCTGCATCAGGGTCAAGGAAGCATTTTCACGCTTCGGGAATGCGCGCAATTGATTTTTCGCATGATTTTACCCCGATATAAGCTGTTTTAGCAAAAAAATTTTTTTCAGAGAATAGTCCCTGATTCTTACCCCCTCCCTTTAAAAAATAAAAGCAAGAAAGTTAAAAACAATTTGGCGCAAGCAGGACTCGAACTTTTGAACGTTAGTGCCTAAGTGACCAATTGCACTGAGCCATGGCCACCATCTTTTTTATCGTTCAGCGGGAAACGGAGTATATTCCCCGCTTTTTACTCGTGAAACAGACAGTATATATTCATGTGAGTATGAGAAATAATAAAAAAATGCTTTAAACCAGTAAACTTTTATGCGCAAGAACGAAAAGTAGGCACAAGATCGGTACACAAACGGCAAAATGCTGCAAAATTCGAATAAAGAAAGATTTAGATGAATTATTTTATAACAGATTCGAAAAATGGGAGTTCAATAAGTTCTAGATAATAGAATTTTTGAGATGGAACCAAACCTTGCTAGTAGCGTGATGTCAACACTTTGGCAACTCACTAGACCACTAAACCATTGTGCTTAATAAATGGTTGTCGCTGATTTCGATCTCGAATTAACGATTCTTACCCCCCCCCCCGGGGAGGATAAGAATCGTGACTGCATCTCTGTCAGAAAATCCCTAGAAAGTGACTTTCTAGGGGTAAGTTTATGCGAGAAATCGATTGCTGTCAATGAGTGATCTTCGGAAAAATTTTCAAAAAATTTTGAAAATTTTTTTCCGAGAGTCAAAAAATGTAAAAAAATTGCGTCAAAATTAGAGGTTATAAGTTTTAACCCCAACAAAATCATTTTTAGGGGTAATTTTATGCGAGGAATCGGTTGCAAACATTTTCAACGCGCGAAAGCACTCCTGAGCACTCGAAAATCGAAATTTTTGTCGTAAAATCAAAAACTTGATCAGAAAATAATCAAAAATTTTATCAAAGTTCATCTTTATTATTGCTAAAATTCGAGATATCATCTAATTGATTAGTAATTATTTCCAATTCTTCATCCAATTCGTCAGCGTTTGCATGTAATGGATTCCCGTTCCATGGAGTCTCTTTCATTCAACCGCCTCATACACAATCAACCTTTTCCAGCCATCACTTACAGGACCTTTTTATAGTCAGAGCGGCGTTTTTGTTATGAATAAGTTCAATGGCACAGAAGTTAGAAAGGTAAAATTGTTCTTTTTTTACCCTGTCATTTACCTAATACTACGTTCTCAGAACCATGAGATTTTGCCTATGCTTCAGAGAGAGAATAGTGATTTTGCTTTTCATGGGAGACACCAAATATAGCTTTTTTGGCCAAGAGAGCCAGTTGCCAAGGCAGAGGGAAATATTTTCGAATCCTATCCTTTTCTTAAAAAATAAATATCTTCAATTTCTCACTTTTAGTTAATTAGTGGCGTAGATCCGAGTACAGTTCGAGTCTACCATAGTTCTGTTCAACCAGAACTTCCAAACAAGTGTGATCAACATTCTTGCGATGGTGCCTTCCAAAAGGAAACCATCGCCGCAAGAATGTTGATCACACTTGTCCTCCTATTTTCTTAAAAATTCTATTGCCGCCAATGGCACTTACAACACCGACAAAACCATCGTTATCTACAAAACCGTACTTATTAGGTATCTTTGGGGTGCTAGGACATAGGTTTTCTAGGCTACGTATTTCTAGGAAATAAGCGAAAAGAGCGACAAAAAAGATGAAAAAACGAAAAAATAGGCAATTTTTCACGAAAACTTGGTCAAGATGACATTTTTACGATTTGGGAGTGATCTCAATCAATTTCCCGAAAGCGTAAAATGCTTTTGACCTTGATTCAAGAAAAAAGTTGGGTTTTTGAACCGAAAATTGTCATTTTTTGCATTCTTATCCTCTGGAACTCTATAGTAACTCTCCGAAGATCACTCATTGAGATGAGTCAAATGGCACCAAAATTATCCAATTTGAACATTTCTTTAGGTTATTGAAACGAAAATCTTGATTCATGTTTTCGTTTCAATAACTCAAAACAATTTTCACATTTGATAATTTCGGTGTCATTTTATTCGTCTCAGCGAGTTATTAAAAATATCGTACTTCTTTAAAAAATTGGAAAAGCAAAAAAGTTAAAAACATTTGAGCGCAAGCGTGAGTCGAACTTTTGGACATTAGTGCCTAAGTCCTTTTTCTTCAATACATATCTTTATTCTTTTGATCAGGATCAAGGAAGCATTTTCAAGCTTCAAGAATGCACGCATCGATTCCCCACATAAAATTGGCTCTAGGGGGTTGTTTTTAGAAAAAAAATTTGAGTATAAGATTCATCAAAAAATCGCCCAGATGCCCTTTTTTAGATACTCTGTAGAACATCCGAAAAACATTTCAAACAGCCTATTACTTACCGAACTGATCTACTATCAAGCCATTCATTAGAAAGTGTCAACACAGAATAAGTTATATTTGTTTTGTGAGTCTTCATTATTCTCGATAATCGACCAAATAAAACCCAAATAATCGGTACTAATTATTTGGTCGATAGGATCTCTTATGAAATCAAATAAAACAAATAATTCCCAAATAATTGGGACAATTAATTGTTAAGCTGCTTGAAACGCGCGGAGCGCCAAAATACGCTCGTACGACATGATTTTTCACAAAATTGTCCATTTTTATCCAAATTTTTACCATACGACATGGTCTTTTATTGTACAACTTGATTTTTTCACTAAAATTGCCCCATTTTTCCAATACGACATGCTTTTTTCATAAAAAATGTGCCAATTTTGCATTTTTCTATCAAAACCGTCCAAAAATTTCCCATTCTTCAACAAAAATCTTCATTTTCGGAGCATTTTCAGCTTGAAAAAAGCGTTTTCCAAACAATTATTCGCCTACGGCGCTGTTTTTGTCAACTAAAAGTGAGGATTTTTAGCAAAAATCTTTGAGCGCGTCAACCAAAAAAGGGTCAAAAACACGACGTAACCTGTCCCTAATCTTGCTAAAAAAAAACCTGTCCCTAATCTTGGTAACCTGTCCCTAATCTTGCTAAAAAAAGAAGCGACGAAAAAAGAAGAAAAAAGTCAAGTTTTCACAACAACTTGGTCAAGATGGCCTTTTTACGCTTCAAAAGTATCGCAATCATTTCTTACATAAAGTTACCCCCAATAGAGTCATTTTTAAGAAAAAATTTTTTTCCACCAACTTGACTAAATCAAACCAATTTATATTTGTACTTTTTGGCAGTGTAAATTCTTTCGAGTTTCCGTGTTTTAATTGATACTCTTATCTTTTTAATTGATATTTTTTAATACGTTAACAATCTCCTCCCCCCCCCCCCACAATTAAGGGGGGAGGGTCCACTGATCATAGAAATTCTAAGTCCACCAAGCATCGAAATCAAAAAACTGACAAGGAGACATTGTGAGGGTTCACCGATCAAAGTGAAAAGAGTGGTTAATAAATATCAAAATTATAAAAAAATATTGTAACCGTTGAAACACTCATGCAAGCAGAAACGCGTTGCAACGAAACCGTTTTCGTTGCAACGCGTGTGGACTTTTTTTTCGAGATCCGGATTGTTCTCGATTTTTTGTGATTTTTTAAACAATTCTCTACTTAAAGAACCTCTATTTAACGCCCCTCCCCGAGGGGGCGTTAAATAGAGGCTTGACTGTATTACTTTTGTTTTTTTCATATTCAGAATGATAACGTATCAAAATTTCTCTGCAATAATATCTAAAGATGACGTTAGTTTATCTCTTTTTTATTATAAAAAATTGTTGGCTTTTAGCTTGAATTTG
>JAQGCP010001775.1:0-11648 GCA_034699885.1 Acrobeloides thornei | reverse complement strand
GTTGGAGAAAGTCGGTTGGAGAAAGTCGGTTGGATAAAGTCGGTTGGAGAAAAGGTTGGCTAATGTCGTAATGCCAATTTTTGCCACTGGTTAATATTTTTCGATTTGTTCAAAAAATTTTTTGGAAAAATCGAACCCCCATAGACCCCAAAAAATATATTTGTTCAAAAACTTTCAGCATTTTCTAAAAACACTTAGAAAATGTTCGCCATAGCCAAAAACGATGGAAAATGTCGAAATTTCGACGACAGAAGGTGTTTTTGGTGGCCCCTTAATTTTAAACAAAAACGCTATTTTTGGCATTTTTTGGCATAAAAACTTGAGACCACATTAAGTGCGACACCTAAACCGAACTAGCTTTCCCTTTTTATAGAATTGCTTGTTTTTGTAATAAATTTTAAGAAAATCTGCTATTTGATCCTCTCTATTTTTTACCTATATTAGCTCTTTTATTTTGTTCTAATTCTAATTTTTCAACAAAAAACTGTTTTTAATCATTTTGATATTTATGTGAGAATCAAAAATTACTTCGCAAACAATATTTTAAAAGCTGTTTATTTATTCTTTTTAAAATTAAATAAAGATATTTATTAGAGCTTTGCTTTGAACAGTAAATGTAGAAATCGTAGAAACTCACTAACCCCCCTTGTGCACCTTTTTTTTGGCTTTTTCGATGCGGTTTTTTTCAAAATTAGGCTTTTAATATCCAAAATTTTGAATAAACATGTTTTGAAACACTATTTTCGATAAGATTTATGACTTTTGAAATCACGTGAACTTCAATAGGGTGAGGGGATCAACCGACAATGTTCTCTGATGTCAAATCAAATAGCATGATTAAAGGCATTTAATATGCAGTCTACGTATCTCAATTATGAGATTACGAACATTCCAAACAGAATCCCAAAGTGAATAATTATAGATTAGCCGAAACTGATAAGAAAACCGTGCCTCTTGAAATGTGCTTCTGTAAATTTACTTTTCAATATAGGCCAAAATTCATTGGTCATAAAATAAAATGAAAGAATATTTGAGTCTTATTATTTTATATGGAGTTATACAAGGTGAATTTAATAAACTTTTTTTGCATTTTCTTTTTATCTATTGGGATGATATAACTTGGGGTAATGGGTGAGTTTTTGGGAGAGGTCGGAGTAAGAAATCACTGTCTCAACTAGGGCCGTAGCTCCCATATAGGGCGCGACCCCCTTAATCCCTAAAAAATTAAAAACATCCAAAGGGTCCCCCTGCTGTTTTACGGCTCTGGTATCAACTCATTCCCACGGCTCTGCTATTAACTCAACATTTCGACTACATACTATTGGTTGATTTTGCCACCCGTACAACAACCCTACCCCGAGTTTTGTAAAAACAGGTAAAAATAACCATTGTTTGACCAATTTTTTGAAAAAATGCAAATTTTTGCTCAAAAATTTTTCGAAAAAAGCTATTTATGAACAAAATTTTGCCTTAAACCACCAAAAAAAAACAAAAGATCGCGCACATTTTTCCAAAAACATATCGATTTGTCTTTTGAGTCGAAGGAGTTTTTTTGAGTCGACTCAGGGGTCAAAGTTAGGCCTTTGGCCGGCCCCGAGCCACGGTCTCAGGCCGGCTCTTAGAGCATAGGCCCGTATCGGGGACTCGGCCCGGGGATGGCACTAACAAAATGGCTGAGGGGCCTCTCAGCCATTTCGAGGTTGGTAGGACCAGTGTAGTAATTTTGGGAGGAGTCTAGGGTGTTCATGTTGTCCCACCTTTGAACATACTTCTTTTAGCCACTATCTCTCAAAATCCATGCATTCTAAAAAATGCTGCCGACATCACTAGTAACAACCCCGCCGGCTTTGTTTGTGTCTGTAATTCAACATATTGCGATGACTTACCACAATTAAATAATTTGCAAAATAACAATGTTGCTATATACAGATCGTCTTTGAGTGGGCAACGTTTTTATACAGAGCAGTACAATCTTACAACTGCTTCAGCAAGTATTTTTACTGCCAATCTATAAAATGACACAATAATTGTTTTTAGATAGTAATGATACTGTTATTACCATTGATTCTTCTATAAAATACCAACAAATTCATGGGTTTGGCGGGGCGTTTACCGGAACAGCATCATACAATATTATGAAGCTAGCTTATGGCTCTAGGATCAATCTAATGAACTCTTATTTTGGGCAAACAGGTATAAGTTTCGTAGTCTGAAGGGTCAGGTGCGACCGCTTCTTACCTGACCGAAAGAAAAAAATTATCCCTTGGTGGATCTATATGGTTTTTCCAAAAATCTAAAAAATCATTAAAAAAATGACCATTTTTGACTAAAAATCGTTATTTTTAGTCCAAAAATCGATCAAAAAATGACGACTTTTTGGGCTCCAAGTCTCTCAAAAATGACGATTTTTGGCTCAAAAATGGCAATTCTTGGCTTAAAATTGCTCTAAATTCATCAATTATGGCTCAAAATCACTATAAATGCTGATTTTTTTGCTCAAAATCGCTCAAAAATGGCAATTTTTGGTTCCAAATCACTCAAAAATGATGATTTTTGGCTCAAATTTGCTCAAAGATGACGATTCTTGGCTCAAAATCACTAAAGAATGACGATTTTTGGTTCAAAATTACTCAAAAATGATGATTTTTGGAATAAAAATGTGTTTTTGAAGCGATTTTTAACATAAAAATGGCTATTTTTAGTCGATTTTCGATCGAAAAATCGATATTTTTGAGGATAATATTTACATTTTATCCCCATCCCAAGTTTAAAAAATTACCAAAAAATCGCAATTTTTTAGTATTTTTAAATGACTGTCCAGCGAGAGGGTCGGGGTACGTCATACTTACCAACTGGGGGGGGACTGCCCCTCCCCTCATTTAACTAGTATCGAATCAAAAGCTAAAGATTCATATAGTCTCGGAGTGGCAAAGCTGAGTTGAGACTTTGATTTGATTATAAGTCTCAAGGCTCGGGATATAACTCAAAACATAAAAACGAGTGCCGACCTTTTTTTGGTCGACACCATATAGTCTCGAGGTAGTTTGTCCCTCTTCTTGTATGGGTTACACCATTGACTGATATGGAAAATTGAGATACATAAAACGTTTTTTAGGAAATGGTTATACAACTTGCCGAGTAACCTTGGCGGCATCTGATTTTTCAATAAAAGGTTATTCTTATGATGATAGCCCGGGCGATTTTAACTTAACTAATTTTAAGTTAGACGAATTAGAAGATATTGCATATAAAGTAGGTTATAGAGATAAGTTTTATCTTATAGGGTTAAATCAGGGCTAAGCTTAACCTTGGGTTAGATATCCCTGTATAACCCAAGGTTTGCTAGTTCTGTGTTAGTATAAAATGGAAATGAAGCCAGTCCCCTAAATTTAACTATTCTTCACTTACTCTTTTTTAGATTCCCGCTATACAAATGGCTCAATCATTCGCTGGTAATAACCTAAAGCTTTTTGGAAGCCCATGGTCACCACCAGCTTGGATGAAAAACAATACCAACATATCGGGACAAGCAGATGGAGTTATTATGGGATCATTTATGGGAAGTGATTCAGCATATTGGAACACTTATGCAAATTATTTTTATAGGTAAGAAAGCCTAGATCTTGGTAATGATGGAGGGTCATAAATCTGTGATTTCGGATCTGAGATACCACTCACCCCCAGTAGTAGTACCATTTCTAGCTGACCCTAAAAACCTTACTCTGCATTCAACTTACAAGGGAAGTACCAGAACTGAAAAATCAATTCTGACATTTCTCTTGTTAGCCCATTTGATCTTGAAATACACAGCAACTATAATACTTTTTTAGATTTTTCGAAGAACATGCTAAATATAATATAAAATTCTGGGGACTCACCATACAAAACGAGCCGTATAACGGAATGACTCCAGGAATGATTTTGGTACCTGAAAAAGAAAGGTACTCTATGAGCTGTCCAGATATCACGTGAGCAGTTAGGGGTAGTCTGGCCTTTGCTCACAAAGTTTAGGGGGTGGTCTAAAAAGTCGAAAAACTGCTCACGTGATATTTGGACGGCCCTTACAATAATAATTCTATGTTATAGCCTAAATTTTTTAGAGACTTTATAAAATACTTCCTAGGACCTAAGCTTAAGTCCCATGCACTAACAAGAGATCTCAAGATTATGATTTGGGATTTCAATCGAAACAATGCAGAAAATTACACGGATACAGTAAGTAACAAGGGCTTCACAAAAATGGGCTAGCCATTTTGGATTATAATAGCTGTAATGTAAGAATTTTAGGTACTCGCTGATCCAGCAGCTGCATCATATGTTGATGGAATTGCCATTCATTGGTATGATGATGTACAATATGGAATCAACTATACCGTTCCTGAGCATATACACGCTAAACATCCGGATAAATGGATAATGAATACGGAAGTAAATGCATTTGTTTTTACATTTAGTTTCGTAGCTTGGGCATAGGCTTAGGCTTAAGCTTAGGCTTAGGCTTATGCTTAAGCTTAAGCGTACGCTTAATCTTATAAATATACGGCCCTGTTCATAACTTCAACTTTATAGGCATGTGCAGGCTGGATGGGTAAGCCGAATGACATCAAAGGAGTAACATTGGGAAATTGGTCGAGAGGTGAATTGTACGCCCATGATATTCTAGATGTAAGTGCATTTTTTATAACTATACATTATATTATAGAATCTAAACCATTGGTCTACTGGATGGGTAGATTGGAACATGGTCTTAAACATGACTGGAGGACCATTATGGCAAGCTAACCCAGTTGATGCACCTATTATTGTTGCTGACGATAATGTGACCTTCTATAAACAACCCATGTTTTACGTTTTAGGGCATTTTAGGTAAGCTAAAGGGTATAAAGTTTTTAAATTTTTGTTAAAAGTGACCTTCAGGGGGCAATTTTGAGCTGGATAACACTTATCGAGTTTTGTTTTTTGAATACAAATTTCCCGACCCTCATATAATTATAATTTTTTAGCAAATTCGTTATCCCAGGCTCATATAGAATAGATTCAAAATGGAGTTCTACATCAGATAAACTTGAAGGAGCTACTTTTATCACACCCACTAATCAAATAGTAGTTGTTCTTCACAATAGGGATCCATCGCAAAACTATTCTATCACTATCAATGATGTTCAAAACCCTTGCAAAAATGCCAAGCTGACCATAGAATCTAAATCTATAGTCACTTTAATTTGGAATAAGGCAACAGATTGTTCATCGAATGTACAATCATCGCAATCTCCATCCAATATAGGGTTTTCACTGAAGATCGAAGCTAACCATAGCGTATATGTTGTTTTGTTAATTGTTTTCTTTGTCTTTAGAAATTTCTAGTTTATATCAATTAGGTTATATAAAAGTTTATTTTAAAAATTTTTATAGGTTATTAGCATACATGGGCAAGAGGGGGGGGGGATACTGTACCCCCCTAATTCGTTGTATTGGGGGAAAAATTAATGGACCAATTCGTATTTTGACAGCGAATACGTCCAAAACATATATACGATTTTGTATTTCCAATTCGTAGGGTCCAAAAAAATTCGTATACGAATTCGTATTTCGACTTTTTCACCTGTCGACGTTTTTTTTTGGTCGACAGTAACCTTTGGGACCAATTCGTACTTTGGGACCCAGTACCTACCTGCTTGCCCATGTATGGTTATTAGTACTTTTACATTGAATTTAAACAATAATTTTAATTATAAAGCATTAAATTTATATATACAGGGTATCCCACGTAACGTTACGTAACTTTGATCGAACATATCTTTTAATCCATAAAAGATTATTTTGGTGTTATTTTGTTCGTCTCATTAGCTAGAAAAAATTGCTACAATATTCATTTTATGAAAATTTAAAAAATTGATACAAAAATCGATTTTTCTGCAAAAAATTCAAAAAAGTTTGTGTATTACAACGAAGAGCTTGTAACCAATTTAAACGCAATTACCTCGAAAACTATAACGATTCAGAACATGTCGTAAAAACAAATAATGCTCCATTTTTCATGAACTTTCCGAATATATCATTTGTTTATATGATTGTAACTGACTGGACTGGTCCTTTAAGGCTGAAAAAAATGTCTTTTTGCATAATGGAGTGAGGGAAGGTTAACCTTGAAAATGGTGTTCGGACTTTTGTTGAATTTGAAAAATGCAAACGCAAACACTTCATTAATTATGATATCCATTAATTTTAATGCGAGGAACGTCAAAATTTCTCCTCTTATCTCGATCACAGTCAGCAAACAATGTTTAAAATTGTGTTTTTGATAAAATCTGACTAGACAAATCTTCGTTCATATTTGAGGGATGATAAATTTTGACCGTTCAAAAAAAATGAAATATTTTCTACAAAAAAACTTAAAGTTACAAAATGTTCTGCATGAAAAACCGATTGGCCGATGAAAAATTAATCAAAAAATTTCAAATGGGTTGAAAATATTTATAAATTTTCACCACTTACAAGGAAACGGATCGACTAGATACTCTCGGATTTTGATGAAGAAACCTATCTAGTCTTGTTCGCCATATCCAATTTACTAGGAGAAATGAAAAAATTTTCTGCCCATAGAGCTATTTCGATTTTCTATAAGAGGATCAGTCATGTGCAAAGACGTTTTTCCATTTTCAAGCCTCGGTGACGCAGTGACAAAGCAGTGGCTTTGTGGCCACAAGGTCGCGGTTCGAATCCTGCTTGGAGCCAAATTGGTTCTGGGGGAAAAAGAATTCCCTGAGCCCAGATAAATCCGGATAATCCTATTTCCAAACCCTATTTGTGACAAAGTTTTTTAACATGCTTGAACGCAGACTGAAAAACGATCCCAAAAATGACGAGGGGTTTAACATTGTCACCCGATCATTCACATGATTGTCACCCGATCATGTGAAGTATATAGTTCAACATAATTGGTTTTTCCTTATAAATAATTAAGTAACATTGGAGTAATATGAAATAAAGAAACTTATATTGGGTTGTTCGATAAGTATCGAGCGCTAAAAACAATTACATCGGCATTTTTTGCTCGTTTTCGATGAAATTTTTTTCAGAATAGGGTATTTCGACACTCAGGACTAGGATGATGCAGGAATTTTTTGAATAGAGCACGTTTTCGTGTCAATAATCAACTTTTTTTAAGCTGTTGAATCGATTGCGCGCATTTTCGAAACATGAAAGCAACTCCCAAACCCTGATTCAGGGTAGACCTTGTGAGTAATGAAGCGAAAATTGAAAATTTTTCAAAAATCTTTCACCAAAATGGCTGATTTTTGTACTAGAGGGTTTTCGTGCATGGAGAAATCGAATCCGAAGGAATTTTTTGAATTTGAACACTGGAATTTTTACCTTACGAGTGGAAAACCCTTTTGTTTGTAAGACATTCTGGACCGCATTCCCAAGGCCTATGGCCAAAAATAACGTCGGATTCTTGTTCAGCCTAGAAAACCTCTAGAAATGTCGAAAATTTCGTCAAAAACCGTCTTCTATAGCCAACAATTTAAGATTGAATAAATTCCAAAAATCATTAACAAAAACTTTTAGGCGTGGGATCGAACCCGCGTCCTTTGAGTAAATCCAAGCGCTTTAGCCACTCGGCTATGGGTCAAACCTCCAAAACCCCATGATATGGTACTCGTTTTGAAGCTCTCGGCGAGCTGAGTCGATTGGCGAAATTAATTTTTAATTTTGAAAACTCTCGAATTTTGAAAAAAGTTGATTATTGACACGAAAAGCGCCCGGAAATCGTCCGAGACGGGTTTGTAGAAGGCCCAATCACGATTACTTCAAGAAATTTTTTAGACAATAATCCCCAGTAGCAAAAAGATCTATAGTTGTCCGAAAGATATTTCTTTCTCACTTGACATTAGAGCGATTCTTTCGCCTACGATACATTGAATAAAAAAGACGCCGATCTAATAAAAAGAAGATTGGCCAGCTGAGTTTTGTAAATAAATGCAGAGAAATCATCTTGTTAGATGAGTCACACGTTTCTGTTCACATGTGCAGCATTACAATATAGTTTGACCAATTGATATTCTAATGGAAGCGGATCTATTCCAACAAATCTACGATGCATTACAGGTGCATATTTAACCCTCAAAACACGGCTGGGGTCTGTGAAAAATGTTTAAAAAATTCATATCTCGGCGAAATAGACACGAATTTTTTGATGCGGTCTTTTTGGGTTAGGTCATGAGATTAGTCATAGCTGAGCAGGGGGTCCTCTCCCCCTGCCCAGATGGACCCCCTCCCCTTGTCCAGGTAACCCCTTTCTCCCAATTGGACCCCTCCTTGTAAAAAAACTTGGCGACCTTTTTTGGTTGCCAACGCTTGGGAGGGGGGTTGAGTAAAGGTACTAAGCTCGAAGGGAGTAAAAAGGTAGTAAAGACCAAATGTGGGGGGGTCGTAAAATTTACGGATTTATCCCTATACCCCCCCCCCTCGTAAATTTTTGGAAAATAAGAGATTTGATTCAATCTTTTTAGCTTGGCTCTAAAAGGCTGTTGATACCGGTGCAGCATGTTTCGCCGATTACTAAAATTGTCTGGTCTTCGTTCGACTTTATGTCCGGACCAGAGTTGAAGTTTGTTTGGGAAGCTAGCTGTTCGCGGGATCAGTTGATGCAAACTCCGTTTAGCTTGAGTGGAGACGAGGTTGAGACGGATGGAACGGACAGCTCAGATTCCTCTTTTTCCAAGGTTTTTTTTACTTACTTGACATATAATGGTTGATGCATTTTAGACAACTGTGAATACTGGAAGTGTTAAAGAAGGGTATGAGGACATCGATGATATTTATTCGGTAGACAAATTAATTATGCATGAAGTTTAAAAAAAATTTAGAGCGATCTTTTGACAGCAGCTATTATCGATGAGGAAATTCCCTTATGTGAATTTGAGGAGCTTCAAATTAAAGATGAGGTATGCAAGCTATTGATTTTATGACCCTGATTCAAGGGAGGGGTGTGTGCGTTGAAGCGAAAATGAACCGAAATTCGAAATTTCAATGTGAAATCGATTGTCTAGGGGTTTTTCTACGAGAGAAATCGATTGTGCGCATTCTTGAAGAGTGAAAAAATTTCCCTGATTCAGGGAAGGGGTGTATGCATTGAACGAAAATGAACCAAAATTCGAAATTTCACTGAAAATCGATTCCTCGTGTCAAAAAACCCCCTAGACAGCCGATTTCCCGAAACTTCTAATTTTAGTTCATTTTCGCTTCAATAACCCTTCCACTTCCCTGAATCAGGGAAATTTTTTCATGCCTCGAAAATGCGCGCAATCAATTCCCCGCGTCAACCCCTCCCTAGACAGTAGATTTCGCGGCGAAAATTCGAAATTTCAAATTTAAACATTTTCACTTCAATGAACATACTCCTTTCCCTGAATCAGGATCAAGGAAGCGTTTTCACACTTACGGAGCTTACGGAATGTGCGCAATCGATTCCCTGAATAAAATTTACCCTATAGGGGTCATTTTTAGAAAATAAATTTTCGTGTCCAAGATGTCAAAAATTGAAAAATTCCTCAAAAGTCGAAAAATTCGTCCGAATTTGACATTTTCGAAGCGAAAAATGCCTTCCCTTATTCAGGGAAGGTCTGTGTATTGAAGCGAAAAGTCGCAAAAATGCGATTTTTGCATAAAAATGAGGTAAAAATGTGCATGGAATCCGAGTTTTTGACATTTATACAATTCCTCGGATTCAAGACAAGCTGTATATCGACGCGAAAATTCTTTTTTGTCGACCTGTTTTGGACCATTTCGTATTTGAGTTTCCATCCCCCATCTTGTTCATGTATGGTTATACCAACCCTTTTTAGTTTGGTTCTTCTTCAATTCTGCCGACAGCTCGTTTTTACAAACACTCGTTGGGCGATGACTTATATGACGCTATAACAAATTCAACGATGACTTTAGAAGAAGCTCAACAAATTGTTAGTTCATTTTCAAAGCTAAAACTTTGCTACTCGATCGACTTAGTCATCACACCATGAAAAGGGTTATAAAAGCAAAGTGGCAAGTAGCGCAAAGTTCTCTTGAACGGGGAGGGTTCGATCGCCGTCATGAAGCCGCGACGCCGTCGTGATATCGCGAACCGTCATGACGTTTCGATGCCGTTATGACGCCGCGACACTGTAATGATGTCGCGATGCCGTCATGACGTCGCGATGACGTCATGAAGCCGCGACGCCTTCGTAACATCGCGATGCGGTCGTGACGTCGCGATGGCATCATGACACCGCGACGCTGTCATGACGTCTCGATGCCGCCATGAAGCCGCGACGCCGTCATGATAAGGCATCACGACGTAAGAAAAAATATTGTGTGAGAAAAAAATGACAAGAGTAATCTGAAAGAAACAAATTTAGGACGAAATCAATCGACCAACTTCATCCAAAACCTCTTTAAATAATCCGAATAATCGCGCCGAATCTCGAAACGACCCACCAACCGCATCCAAAAGTCCAAATTCGGAAGTTCGTATAAAAGCTAGCCAATCCAAGGAAGGAATCACCGAAGGTGGAATTTGTTTTTCGTCCTTATTTCAAATTTTTACCTCATTGTAGACAGTTCAAAAGATCCAATGGTAACATCATGTGTTGACAGCGGCATTGCTGGTACTATTTCTTTCCACAGCGATTTGAGCGCAACTTGTCGATCTACGGATGAATCTCCGGAAAAGCCCAGTAGTTCCTCTCAAGCTAAATTTGACGATCAGGGCTTTTACGATGAACAATATACAACACCAAAAGCTAGTATGAACAACTCGACTTTCCTTTCGAGTCCAACTAGAAGAGTTTCTCAAGCGAATATCACTTCTTCTTTTTATACTGCACCCGAGTCGACGACTACTTCACCCCGAAAAATTCACATCGACCATGAAGCAGAGCTGTTCAACGAGCTAGCTGGCGAGTGCGGCTTACAAAAGCTTTCCGATGAAGAATTTATTGCCAAATTTGTATTGGCAGAACAAATTTGCAGGTAAAATATTGGTTCTGATTCAGGGAAATTTTGTATTCCCTGAATCAGGGTCAGGCAAGTATTTCATGCCTCGACAATGCGCACAATCGCTTCCTTGACTTTTATTACCTGATTTTCAATATTAATTTATTATTGAAACGAAAATTTTAAAGAATTGAAAAAATTTTCTTCTTTAAAATCCTGAGCTCGTGATTTCCCGAAAAAACCACCTATACAGATTCTGTATGATCTTTTTTTAGCACACAGTTATCATCAAATCGGCTCATTCATAAAATGGTGGCAATTCCCAGCAGGCACATTATGTTTGGCTCATATTTGTTTCCATTAAAGATATCGGATAGCGCCACCATGGTCGCTTTTTCGGTGGTGCTTTCGGATCAACGGTAAGGAGGTTTTTCAGAATAAAGATAAATAAAAATATTTCTATAATTCTAGAACCGAGTGGTATATAGAAAGGCAACACGTTATTGAAGAAATTTTCTCCGACATTGTGCCTAGATTTAAAGCGGCCCATTTAGCGGTAGTGTTCAAGGACCAGTCAATTCGGAAAAAACTTTATGTAAAAATTATATATTCGGAAAATTCATGAAAAATGGAGCATTTTTTGTTTTTACGGCATATTCTGAATCGTTGTAGTT
>JAQGCP010001774.1:0-11648 GCA_034699885.1 Acrobeloides thornei | reverse complement strand
CTACAACTTTTGGGAAGATCACTTTTGATAAAAATCCCCGCATCAGGGTCAAAATGGACCATTTTTGTCATTAGATATCCCCCAAAAATTTGCATAAAAATCGGCCTATAACTGTTTATTGAAGCGAAAATTTGCATATGTAATCAAAGTAAAAGTTGTAGAGGAGATCAAGAGCAATCAAATGAACTATCGCTGAGCTATCAACTCAATTACTATGAGGAGTTATGGCCATAAAAAGAACAATATCTACTTGACACCCTACTTGACAAAAGTACCCAATTTCGACAATGTGATTGAAAATAGAAGAAAACTTTTTTTCAAAAAATTCCTTCACCAACGTATTTCTCGCATCCCAAAACACCAGAAAATACCGTCGGAACAAACAGGTATTCTATTGTTATGATACATCTGAACCGTTAGACAATTTCTTACTTGAAAACTAGGCGATGTGTTTTGTAGTTGAAAAGTTAGTTTAAAATAAATGTTTTCAGTACTGATTGAATTTCCAGTGCTCAAATTGACGCATATTTTACTTTCCTGTGTATACGTTGTTGTTAGAGTTTCATCTAGTAGATTCAAGTCCATTGCAGTATCTAGACAGTTATTTATTTGATAATTAAATGGAAAATTGTTGGAAATATTCGATCCCAAGATTACTACTTGATCAAGAGTTAGTTCATTATAGAAAACCCAATTACATTTTAGACTGGGGCAAAAATAGCCGTTTGGATCAAGTGTCGGGGTGAATATTGCGTATTGGATACCAGTCCAACTAAAATTAATATGACGAAGTTATTTCAAATGTACGGGGTGATCAAAAATTTACTCTGGTATTTAAAAAATTCGCAAAAATCGAGTTTAAACAGTCCACATTATTCTTCCACATCTTCATCTTATAGAAAACTCGAGATACAAAGCTTTTGAGGCACTTTCGGGGTAACCCCCAGGGTTGCCAGATGAAATTTTCAAAAAAAAGCATCAAACTCTTTAAAAAAGCAAAAATAAAGCAGTGGCTCTAGAAAAACAGCATAAAAAAAGCAATTTTTTATCAAACAATAAAATTTAAAAAAAATTTATTTTTAACAAAATCCGATATAATTTTCAATACATTTATCGCTTGATGATATGTAAAAATTGATTTTTTGTTATAAAATGCAATTTTTTTCACAAAATTCGATTTTTTTGCAAAAACTTAATTTTTTGACAATTTTTTTATTTTTCTCTATAAATTCGACTTTTTCGCAAAAATTTAGAAATCCGGAAGGGAGTCACATCACCTTGATCCTCCAAGACGATTTTTTTCGTTATTTTTCGCCAAAAATAGGAAAAAAATTTTTTCTTCAGATTCGTGTTCCCCATGTCGAAAAACCTCCTGATACAGAAATAAGGAACTTTTTGAAAATTCGAGTTTTTGGCCCTCTTGGTCCCCTCCCCTTGGGAGACCATAAAGACCAACATTTCGTCGACTTCTATAGATAAATATTGACATTTACCAAAAAATACAAAAGTGGAACCCTCCAAAATTTGGATCTAGCGCCACCTATGATTGGTGGAATTGGTGAAATGACTAGGGGGTCATTTTTAAACCTTTTTTTAGTTATTTTTTTGATGATGGATAAATATTTGGTGATATTAAAAATACCTTATGTTAAACGCCTCACTACAAGTACAATTTTCGCTTGAATTGAATGCCAACCCTTGAAACAAATTTAACAAGATGATGTAAGTTATAAAAAGCGGGCTCTTCATAAAGCATATAGAATAAATTCTAGCATCAAATTTGAATATTTCATATAGACTTGTGATTAAGTACTCTTATCACTTTTTAAGACACGTTATCTTTAAGAATCGAGTTCCATGGGAATGTGGAAAAAAGTGTCTCAAAACTTCTCATGCGCGAAGCGCACGAAGTTTCCTAGCACGAGAAACTCCCTGCGCTGGCGTGGGCCCATTTTTTGCTTGCGCGCGAACAACTCCCCCCAATTTGGGGGCTGTACGAAAATTCATCAACTGGATAGTTCCTCAATCAGGGACACTTATCAACTGAACACTTCATTATTTGGACTCTTCATCATTTGAACTCTTCGTCATCCGGACACTTCATCAACTAAAAACTTGTGTATTTAGGTGTAATTTAATGAATTATACAAAAAGTGGCAGTTGATGAGTGTCCAGTTATAAAGTGTCCCTGGTTGATGAACTGTCCAGTTGATGAACTCTCATACGGCCAATTTGGGGGGAATTGTACAACTTACATATTTATAATGTTCCTGTGATCATTTAGCCGTAGAATTAAGAATTTTTCCATCTAAAAGAATCTAGGGCACGATTGTAAACTAATAAGTGGCTTAAAATTGAAATTTAAGAAGCTTACCAGAACAAGAAAGTGATAAAAAACAAAGGGCTTGTACCAATTTATAGGCTGTACAAATCCCTCTATTAACAGATCATAAAGTCCCATATAAAACTAAACTGGGCCAAACAAGATATATGATTATTATTAAATCAGCTTACAATGGTGATGCTTAAACCTTTTCTCTTATTATTGCTGTTTGCATCTGCATTTTCTATATATAGGTTATTATTTTTTTATGGAATGCGGCCAAAAATAATGGTTTTTGTGATATTTTTGCGACAACCAGGGTCAGGGAAGAGTTTTTAAGGTTAGGCAATGCGCGCTATCGATTTCTGCATAGAAACCCCCTATTATTTTATTTTAGATAAAATGAAAACACTTAAAAATTTTTTGAAAAACTCGCGCAAATTCGATTTTTTCTGCAGCACTCAGAAATAAAAATATCTAAACAAAGTTTAGAGTTCCTGTAAAAGTCAATCGAAAAATGCCCAAAGAATTTGCGAATAAACAAGCCCTCGCTGACTACTTTGAACATGTTGGAAAGAAATATAAGAATTTAGATGGCATTAATTTTGGAATTAACAATACAGACGCTGTTAGTTTAACAAACTGGTTCATTCAAGAAAATATAATGAGGGGCATAAGAGAGCAAAAGTTCTGGCAAAGAGGGTTGTGTGGGTCCATCAAAATAATCTCTTAAAAAATCATGCCCTTTTAAGATTTCTTCAATCCCTCACTATCATTATTGTTCTTTAATTCTAAAAAGATCGTTTTCATGAAACGACTAGTACATTATTCAAACGCAATTTTCGCAAAAATTATAACGATTCAGAACATATAACTTTTTCATAGAGTTTTTTCCAAGTGGACTAGTCCTTTAAAGTAATATTTAATTTCAAAATTTAGATTTTTTACACGTTGAACATAACAATCGGATCACCTCCTCAAAACTTTAATGTTACATTACTCGATATGATGGCAGACACTTGGATACCTTGTAAAAATGCTACCTACGGAAATACTATCCGTAATTTTCATTAAAATTTTGTTTTAAGGGACCACTTTTTCAAAGCAAGCTCAATAATTTTATGAATAAATTATAAAATGGAGATTTTGCATTTCCAACTTTTTTCAGATTTTTTGGATCTCATTTCCAAATCCTATGTCTGAAAACGGAGTTTAGTGTCAATTTTGGACTAAAAAAGAATAGTTTTCGGCAACATCGTCTAGCCCTGTCCAGTCCAGTTTTGTGCAAATTTTTTTATAAAAAAGCTCATGATGTGTCGATCATGTTTTGCGTTGGAAGTAAATTCTAATTAGTTAACCCATACTAGATATTTTCAAAACAAAATGGCTTGAAAATTTTAAACATCTTTGTGTATTGAAGCGAAGAGATTGGCACCTTTCGTTTCAATACACATTCTTATGTTATTTTTCCATTTTTACAAAGATTTTAAAATGTACATAAAAAAAGGCAATACTTTTTTATAACCCTTTGAGACGAATAAAATAACACAAAAGTATCTAATATGAAAATTGTTTTAGGTTATTGAAAAGAAAATTCCTATTCATGATTTTGCTTCGATAATCCAAAACCATTTTCATATTGGATACTTTTGACGTCATTTTATTCGTCTCAAAGGGTTATAAAAAAAGTATTATTGTCTTTTTTATGTACATTTTAAAATCTTTGTAAGAATGGAGAAATAACATAAGTTTGTGTATTGAAACGAAAGGTGCCAATCCCTTTGCTTCAATACACAAACAAGTTTAAAATTTTCAAGCAATTTTGTTTTGAAAATATTTCGTAAGAGTTAACGAATTAGAATTTAGAATTTACTTCCAACGCAAAACATGGTCGACACATCATGAGCTTTCTTATAAAAAAATTTGTTCAAAACTGAACTGTTCCTTTAAGTCAAACAAATTTTTAGCAATTGATAACCATAACTTATTTGACTGTGACAAGGTAAATTTATATTTTTGGCTTAAAAATAGCCACAATGGGGGATAATTTACTAAGGTACAAGCTAAGTATCATTTGTTTCCTACGATGAATACGATGAAATGATTTTTGCAAAAAATATTCAACAATCATCTTAGTCCCCCCCCCCTTATGTTTTTTTGCACCTATCGACGTGAAATTTTTTAAACACAATTTTTATCCTTAGAAAATTTCGATTTTCGAAGAAAATTTTATTTGAAATTCTTAAGTTATGGAAAAAATCAACGCTGCAGGCATAAATTTTTTCGTAAAATGTTTGTTTATAATGCATAGGTGCAAAGGAGGTTGAAATTTCAAATCCCCACACAAACATGGTTGACCCCTCCCATAGGTGGATAGAGGGGCTACACTTTTCCGAAATTTTGCGGGGGGCATTTTTTCAAAAATTTCACTAAAAAATGGCATATTTTCACCACAAAAAATGCTCAAAAATTGCTAATTTTGCTCAAAAATGCGTTTTTTGCCAAAAAATGCCATTTTTAGTCAATTTTTGGCCTCTGGCGGAAAATTTGCGGGGAGGGGATCTCCAAGTGCGGGGCTTCACTAGTGGACCCCCTCTCCGCCTATGCCCCCCCCCATCCTTTCATAAAAATAAAATTTTAGTCGACTAGTTGCAAAAAAGTCAGCAACAACTATTCATTTCAATTTCTTAACGGAGATATTATGAGTGATGTTTTATGTGTAAGTTTTTTGGCACTAGGCCTTTGGTTACGGCGACGGTTATCAAACACGGTTACCGGTCAATGGTTACCAGCTTCACAAAAGAGTTTTCATGAAAAGTGATGTTCTATAAAGTTGTTCCTGAGATCATGAGAAGCAACATTGCAGAACATTACTTTTTATGAAAACCTTTTTGTGATGAAGAAAAATCGATTGGTAACCGTTGACCGGTAACCGATGGTCGGTAACCGTTGACCGGTAACCGTAACCAAACGCCTAGTGCCGTTTCATTCGTTTCGTTTATTCGTCTCAAAGAGATGAATAAAATGACACCAAAAACTATCAATTTGAAGATTGTTTTGGGTTATTGAAACGAAAACCCTGATTCATGTTTTCGTTTCAATAGCCCAAAACAATTTTCAAATTGGATAATTTTAGTGTTATTTTATTCGTCTCACTGAACTGAGAAAATGATATAAATATTTAAGGATTTTGAATTATTTTCTTCTCAATATACAGATTTTAATTGATTCAGGGATTGATCATGTTTTCGTTGTAATACACAGATGAAACTTCAAACGCGATTTTCTCAAAAACTACAATGATTTAGAGGTTGTCGTAAAAACAACAAATGCTCCATTTTTCATGAACTTTACGAAAATTATGGCAACTTGTTTCCGAGTGGACTGATACTTTAATGTAGTGGTAAAATTGTTTTTACCTTTCCTTGATTTCGAAATTTCAACGAGTTATATAAGACAAATATGGGCAGCAACAAGAGCGGGATTATAGAAAGGGACCATCCGATGAAGTAGGCCCAATCTGGGAACAAATATTTCCTTTCATTCTTGCCATATTCCAGAGAGCCTGTTAGTTGTGCGTAAAATGTCACACCGAATATAGCCTAAAGTTTTTTAATGAAAATCTATTATGGAGAGTAACTTACTATGGCAACCATGGGTGCAATCACCATCCAAATCACCCTAACATAATAGCCGGTTGGGCCAAATAATTTTCCCAATAAATCTTTGGGATATCCAAACATTGATCGGAGATCTTTTATGTATTCTCTTCCACCTTAAAGAGGACCAGTTCAGTGGGAAAAAAGTTGCCATGTTTTGTTGATATTCGAAAAGTTCATGAAAAATGGGGCATTTTTTGTTTTTATAGTAAATTCTGAATCGCTAATGACTTTGAGATAAACGCGTTTGAAGTTGAAATTTGTTTATTACAACGAAAATCCCGATTCAGAGTTTTCGTTGTAATAAACTAATTTCAAAAATGCCCAACTTCAAACACACTTATCTCGAAAACTACAACGATTCAGAACATGTCATAAAAACAAAAAATGCTCCATTTTTCATGATCTTTCTGAGTATCAATAAAAACGGCAACTTTTTTCCCACGAAATGTCAAGTTTCGAAACATCAAACAACCCCAAAATTTTTTTAAAAATTACCATAGATGTACATAATCAATGAGATTTCCATCAACAGCAATAGGGCTACAAGTTATATGAAAAAATCAAATGTATGAATAAAATAACTTCCTACCTAGTGCAAATGAAGCGCTGTAATCATCAAAAACTTTGAAATAAAAAATTCCGGACTAAAAAAAATTTGTACTGTTTTTAAAAGTAAAAGTTATACATGCACAAGGGGTGGGGTGCTGCATCCCCCTCAATTTGTTGTACCGAGCGATCAATTCGTATTCAACTGGCATTTGTATTCGACCGGCAATTGGTATTCGACCAACTTGCACACCCCCTCCCCGCTTGTGCATGTATGGTAAAAGTTCTAACTCACTCGTGTTGTCATGATTGAACCGCATAGGAAAAGTACGAAACACACACATACGACGAGAACACTCTTATATTTGCGTGTTGATGGAAACTGATCGTACAAAGCTGTGCACATCACTTCGGCCAGACCAAATTGACTACTGATCCCTAGTAGCAAGAGCATGGTGAAAAACAAGAAGGACCAAAGCCATGTTATGGGCATACGAGTCATCGCCTCAGGGTAGGCCATGAATGCCAAACCGAGGCCTGAAAAAGTACAAAATGGCAATTTGGCGAAAAAAAACGAAAATTCTGATTCATGTTTTCGTTTCAATAACCCAAAACAATTTTGGATCATTTTGGTGCCATTTTATTCGTCTCGATGAGTTATAAAAAATGCTGTATTTATTTTTTTCTAAATGTTCAAAGATTTTGAATTATCTTCCTCTCAATACACAGATTTTATTGATTCAGGGGAAAAACTATCAGGTACATGTTTTCGTTGTAATACGCAAAATTTCAAAAATCCCCAACTCCATTCGCAATTATCGTCGAAAACGACAACGATTCGGAATTTACCGTAAAAACAAAAAATGCTCCATGTTTTATGAACTTTCTCCGAATGTCAACAAAAAATGACAACTTTTTTCGGCATACACAATAACGGGACGATGAAGGGAATTACAAGCACAATTGTCGTCCCGTTCTTGGTCATTCCGTTCGTTGTTGTTTGAATGATCGTTCCACCCCGTTCTTGTCTATGCCCTTTTTCCGACCGAGCTGGTCCTTTAATAATCTGTTGATAAAACGTACCGCTCTGTACTACTTGATTAATATCTAGCTGAAGTTGATGGGCGATAAAACCTAGTGTACTAAATACCGCTGTCCCGCCTAAAACTCTTGCTATATTATAAAGTAAAGATGTATTATTACCAAAAACACTCATAAATCCATCTGCTGTGCTAATTATAATAGCATCTCGGAAACAATTATGACTTCTTGGGTTGAAACTCGAAAGTGATAGCAGTCCCCCGAAGCCAACGGCAAGACTATAACAATTTTGAGTGGCCGCGGCTTTCCACGCCTAAATTTAAAAAAAAATTCGCTCGGATTTTCAAGAATGGTCTAATTACAGATGCTTTGAATATAGCTGAAAAGTCTGGATTTAACAGATAGTAGTCCAATCCAATCTTGGCACCAGGCAGAGTTACACATCGGACAAAGAGGATCACGATGATAACATATGGGACTGTGGCAGTAATAAACGCAGCTTTACCGATCATTTCGACACCTGAATTTTTAGCAATCTAATTTTTGAGCTCTCGGACAGGGGTCGAAAAGGGGGCCAGCCCCCGGGTGCTTTTGGGGGGTGGCTGAGGCCATAACTTTAACATTTAGGCCTCCAAATTTGCTCCATTTCTCCCCCTAGAACCCCTACCCCCTAATTCATCAAAAGTTAGGGGGTAGGGGGCTCCAGGGGGAGGAATGGCGCAAATTTAGAAGTCTGAAACGTTAATCTATTAAAGTTATGGCCTCGGCCGGAAAAGGGGCCTATGCCCCTTTTTCGACCCCTGCACCCGGACGACTCGCATAGTTTTTCGCACGGACAACTCACACCATGTCAAACTCTTCATCAGGTAAAACACAATTTTTCGCTTCAATACACAATACGCCTTCCCTGAATCAGGGAAGCGTTTTTTCGCTGATTCTCACGACGATCCGTCATTTTTAGGCAAAAATCGCATTTTTGCGACTTTTCGCTTCAATACACAATACGCCTTCATTGAATCAGGGAAGCGATTTTTACGCCTTCCTTAAACCAGGGAAGCGATTTTCGCTTCGAAAATGTCAAATTCGGATTCCCCGCATGTTTTTACCCCTAGAAGAGTCATTTCCAGAAAAAAATTTCGAACAAATTTTCACATGAATGGCTCCCCCTATTATGTGTAGTAACTTTTTATCAAAGTAAAAGTTTTTTTGAAAAGTCGGTGTCTGGTTACGCCACTGATTCTAGCAAATGCCCCCAAAATGCCCCTTGTTGACTTTATTTTACCTCCCTCCATTTCTAGATATGCATGTCACCCTATCCGAGTGGAGTTTTTGCATCTAGACAGTTTACCTTTGACTAAAACTAGCGCGGTGATCAACCAAGCAAGAGCTAACGCAATCAGCACTTTCCAATTAATTCCACCCAATTCATCCATTGTTGGGGTCTTCTCTAGGACATAGTTTCTATAAAAAAATTTTTTGGCTTAACAAAAGAAATTTCTTCTATAGTGCCGTTTTGGGCAGGGACGCCAAAGATCTCTTTTACAATCTTATTCATCTTCATTGTTCGTTTTTGAATTAATTTTGAAAAATCTACTACACAAAACTCACTCAAAAAACTCCTCCGTTGGACTAATCCCATCAAACTTTTGAAATGTAGCATTTTTCACACCCAGCATAAGTACATTTTTCATTGAAAAGCATGTTTTGTTGAAGAAAAATGCAGCTTCGTTCAGATCCTTCGTGCATCGTTCGTCTTCCAACTTGGACGCGCAATCTAGAAAGTTACAAAACATGGTTAAAAATCGTACCCAAAACGGTACTAGAAACGAACTTCAATTCACGGAAGTTAGATTCGCGAATCTAACTTCAATTTTTTTACCTCCGTATCTAACTTCATGAATCTAATTTTCGTCTAGATTCGCGGAAATTAGATTCGTGAAGTTAGTTGTGCATTACTACGAGGTCAGAATTAGGGGCAGTTACTCCAAGGGTTCCATGGTTCGGTGGTACTGGGCTCGGCTCAGACGCCCCTGCTTGAGGCCAAAAGATTTTGTAGCAACGTGACTCTCTAGCATTCTAGAGAGACCACCTCTTCGGATAACCACACATTTGTGGCTTTTCGGATGGCATCTCATAGATGCTCGGCATAACAAGTTAGCTACGAAAGTTGGTACTAGAGCTGTTGGCAACGCCACTTTTTTAAACCGACGAGCTTTTGGCAACAAAAAGCTCGTTGCCAGAAGCTATAGTGCCGCGTTGTCAAAAGCTTGTCTTGCATTGCCAAAAGCTCTAGTACCCGGAAGGGCTCTAGGAACTTCCACAACGAAACTTTCACAACGAAAAAAGCGGAACGGTCGATTTTCCCGTGAAAATCGTTGTGGAAGTTCCGCATATCGTTTTGAACCCCGTTGTGAAAGTCCCGTTGTGGAAGTCCGTTGTTCCTAGAGCCCCCAGAAGTTAAATTCCGAAAAACGTGTGAAGTGAATTCATTCCTAGTGCCCCTAAAACAAACTAACAAATCGTGTTGAAATCATTCATACAAGAGGACCATTGATGATACCGTCCGGTCACTACAACAAACAAGTAAATAAGGACCCATGCGACTATCACATTGTAATAAATAGCCACCTAGATAAAAATTTTGGGAGCTAGTTCACTATCTGTGCGGCACTTTTTATCGTCCAAAATTCAAAATTTTTTTAAATCAACTGAAAAACTTCTATTTAGGGTTTTTTAATCGATTGTCCATCGATTAAAAAACTCTAAATAGAAGTTTTTCAGTTGATTTTAAAGAAGAAAAAAATTTGGACCATGATAAGTGCCACACAAATAGTGAACTAGCTCCAAATTTTGAAATGGGAAAATTGTTTTTAATACGTACCAAGAGTGACAATGCAGACATGCCCCAGCCGACACCTAAATTTTAAAAGTGTTATTAACATATTGTGATCCCCCCTCCTAATCGATCGATCGCAGATTATTCGTCTCTATGAGACGAGTAAAATGACACAAAAATTATCAAATTTGAAAATTGTTTTGGGTTATTGAAATGAAAACATGAATCAGAATTTTCGTTTCAATAACATAAAACATGGTTCGAATTCAATAATTTTGGTGTCATTTTATTCGTCTCGACGAGGTATAAAAAATGGCATCTTTCTTTTTTCAATGTAAAATTTCATTGCAGGCTCTTCGTTTCAATGTACAAACTCGTTTAAAAATTATTTTACAGTTTCGCTCATAACTTTTGCGGTTAGATTTTCAAGTAGTGCCGTAAAGACAAAAAATGCTCGAAATTTTGTGCTCTATCACATGGCATCATTTCCCCAAAAGTAGACTGGTCCTTTAAAAGGTTTCAATTGAAAAGTTACCATGAAATAAAGGCCTAATCCGGCCATAGACAACAGCTGGACCGGCTTTGGCGAACTGTCCAAGACTGAGCTCCAGGTAGAGAATTGGCAGACCAAAGAAGAAGGAACAACACAAATAAGGGATGAGAAAAGCACCTATATTAAAAGTGTATTTTCTATGCCGAAGCATATTTGCCTACCTCCACCATTTTCATAGGCCAGGCTTGGGAAGCGCCAAATGTTTCCCAACCCAACAGCATAGCCAATGCAAGATAGAAGAAATTGAGTCTGACTATTCCATTGAGATCTCTCAACAACAGGCTCGGCCATGTTTCAATTTATGCAAATTTACGCAGAAATAGTACCACTTTACTTAAAGGATCAGTCCACTTTTGAGCAAACTTTTTTATAAGAAAGTTCACGTTGTGGCGATCAACTTTTGCTTTGCAAGTAAATTCTAATTCGTTAACCCTTTCGAGATAGATGCGAAACAAAATCGTTTCAATAAACAGCTTTCATTGAATCAGGGATCAATCTCTTCGCTTCAATATACAAGTGAAGGGTTTGATCCCTGATTCAATGAAGGCTGTTTATTGAAACGATTTCGTAAATCATTATAAAATTCAAAATGCTGACATTTTGAGAAAAAATACATAGAACAAATTTTTTATAACTCGTCGAGACGAATCAAATGACACAAAAATTATTGAATTTAAACAATATTTT
>JAQGCP010001773.1:0-11655 GCA_034699885.1 Acrobeloides thornei | reverse complement strand
ATCATGGGAAAAAATAACAGCTCATGTTTTTGTAACATATTTTTAGAATTGTACGAGAGAAACAAGTGAATTTCTCAGTTAAAATTGCATACATGCCTAATATTTAGTATATAAAATGTAGCAGAAATTGAGTGTTTTGAATGACACCATCGTATTCGAAATTATCTTCCTAAAGTCGAATGTATAGTTCCGAAGATATAGCCATAACAAGACTACTCAATAGTTGTATTTGTAACCATGAACAGTACAACCCAGCGTCTATCTTTTTATAATATGTTTTAGACATGTGTATGTGTCCAGGCTGTATCTTTTTTGTTCCAAAAAAGAACAAAAAATGTGCTAGTAGATATTACAATTTACACTTTGGAATCTCAGATTTACAATCTCTGACTATGGTGTTCAACACAAACATTATATTGTTTCACATAGGAAATAAAAATTTTATTAACTCTAATTGTAAATAGTTCTAACCATACATGACCAAAGGTGGTAATAAATTACCACAGGGTTGTACGGTTGTGCCGACAGAAAAAGGAGGGTTGTGCCTCGGTGCGAAGCGCCGAGGTTGTGCGGAGATATAATGGGTTGTGCCCGGCGCTATGCCCCAGGCACAACCCTTGTATTGTTTGTATGGATTGTGCTTTTTTCGGAAAAAACAAAGGGTTGTGCTTTTTTTCGAAAAAAAATAATACCACTTGGTCATGTATGGTTCTAACAGTAATAAACTCGAATCAACTGACTCTTTCATATAACACACAAAATAGTATTCAACGGTTAGATTTTCTTCAAAGAACAAATTTTTGTCATCTAAATCTTCAGTCTCATCATGACTTTTTTTTATTAAAACAGTTTTTGCCATCTGAATCAGTGGGCTCATTGCGCTTATTGGCTCATCTTATTTTTATCCGTTCGAATGATAAAAATTTTGCTAGAAGAATGAGACGATTGTATCAATTTTGTTGCATATAAAATAGAGCAGATGCAACCATCCAATGCCAACAAAAAATTACTATATGGTCCAATATATTTACTAATGTTGAATCCGAAGAACTATAATGAATTAAAATATTAAACAAGCACTCAATCTTACAATTCGAACAAGAAAATCCACAGTGTATGGAATGAATGAAAAAATAAGTTCAATCAGAATATTGTATTGGATCAAAGAATTCTAAATTCTTCAAATTTTTGACAATTAATAAGTTCTTACAATCTTTCGCTTGCTTTGAGAATCTTTGTCTGTGGGAGAGCCATGATTTTTGTTATACTTCATTAAAGAATAATAGAAACATACACCGATTATGATATTAAAAAATGCAAATATTAGTTTCGTAGGAGCATATACAAGCATTAAGGTCGGAAAGACACATCCACCAACTCGGCATGCTGAAATTATTTTTATACAAATTTTTGTAACGTTTTTGCTAAACAGAAACCGACGTTCGGTGAGCTGTAACCAGAAACCGACGCTCGGAGTCATCAACCTAGTGACTCCACTTGGCAAACGTCGGCCAGGAGCCTATAAATCTATTTGGAAAATGCAAAATGCATAATGGAAAATCACGTTATAATTTTGAAAAATTTTCCAAAAAAAATTGCGATTTTCCATTTTGCATTTTCCACATTTTTTTTGGAAAAAAAATCGTTTATCATTTTCCATTTTCCATTTTTATAGTGAGTGGGTTATTTTCATGTTGTTTACGCGTGCAAACATAAAAAATATTGTTTATATCGCAGACCCCTATTGTTTGGTGAAAAATAGGGTACAATTTTGGTGAAAAAAACAAAGAATGTCCCATGTTTCCAATAATTCTCAATATTCCCATTTTCACCAAAAAATATGGGTCACTTCTCAAATTTTCAAGAATTTTACAGACAAATTAGTCGTGATCAAAATTTTATGCAACATTCATGCAACAAAAGAAATTTTTATAAACAGTAAACACATTAAATTTAACAAAAGTACAGGTTGTTCAATAAGTAGCTCCGGAAACTCGACTTTTGACGAATTTTTGAAATTTGGGAGCTACTTATTGAACAACCTGTATAACGGAGAGTTAGTTGAGCCAGAGTTGATTTTCTTGGATGGCTGCTTCTGTATACGTTTTTCCATCTTTGATACATGAAATGATGATTTGTCCTCCGTGCGAAATCGAAGCTCTTCCAAGAGCACCGTTTGGCTTCAACTCAGTTAGCCGCAGATTGGAATAGCCACTTGGCGAGCTGAAGCAAAGAACATCGCTCTGCAAGCTGCAGCTATTAGTCGCCATTCAGAAAGCTGAACCAAGAACCTTGTTCTGCGAGCAGCTGCCACAATTCGCCGCTCAATTAGCCTTAGCCCAGTGCTTCAATCCGTGAGCTGCAGTCAAAAACGTCGCTCGAAGAGCTGCAGCATTAACACTGCATGAGGCGCCGCCGCAATCCGCTGCTCATTAATCGGAATTATTTCCCCTCGAGCTGTAAAAATGACCATAATAAAAAATTTCTTCGTTGTCTAGCTTTCTGTCGAACTTATCAAAGAGCAAAAACGTAGTGAAGAAAAGTGAAAAACTTTTTTATCACAAATTGTGACAATTGTCACAAAAAGTGACAAGTTTGTCACTTTTCTGACAGTTCTAATTTCCTTCGATCGATGAGTTTAGCCAAGAAAATCACACGATGAGTTGCAGCAAAAGAACCCCGAATTGCAGGCAAAAACGTCAAACGGCAATCAGAATTCTCTAATCTTTTATCGAATATCCGCAGCCAAAAGCCTCCGCTCGGTGAGTACAGACAAGAGCACCCGTTCGTTGAGCTGCTACTAAGAAAGAATCTTGACAGCTTACCAAGAAAGTCGCTTGGCAAGCTGCAGCTAGAGCCACCGCTTAGCGAGCCGCAGCTTATTTTTTCCGAGTGACGTTCCCCCTGAATATAACTAGACAATTTTTGGAGAAATTTTTCAATTTTTGATTAAAATTCTAGGATATTTTCATTATTTATTTTTTTAATTCATCTTTATGCTTGAAAAGTTTTTACCTGTTTTCCAACCTCCAGGATAGTCCCAGTATGCAGCATATTCGTTTATAGTTGCTATAACAAGCATGCCAGCAATGGCTAATTTAAAAGTTCTACGCTTGTGTAATTCTGAATACTTCACAGATAAATTCAGTATCAAACAACGATCGATAGTCAAAAAGAATAAAATCACGTTTATAGTTGTAGTAAACGGGAAAGAAGCGACATTTGTCCAATAAATCCAGTATGCACTGTATGCGTTTTCTTAAATAGACTTGTTTTTAACATTTATTTAATTTTTTGTTGCCACCTTTTCCTACTCATTTTCAGGAAAACGGTAGATTGCGCAGCCTACACAAGGATACAAACCCAAAAACAACAGTTTTTCAACCCTTTGTGGGAGTGCTTCAAAAGATAGGTGCTGGGGTTTTTCTGCCTGTTTAAGTTAACATACCTAAGCGCCACATAACAACCATATAAGTAGTATGAAACCATTGGAAAAAGTTCAAGAAAAAGTTGGTAAACAAATATACCAAAAATAGATGGGACAACTTCAAGTGCTTGTCTTGTTTTCTATACTTATGAAGTAATATTTGGCCCCATTTGAATATTCCGATTAGGTTAAAGATTGAAGCACAGACATATAATACTAGCGTTAAATAAGGTATATACGACGTATCCATCACAAGTAAGTTAAGAATATAAAAAAAGATTTTCTTTATTATGCTTTTTAATGATAGATTATGCTATGTTTGCGTAAATGAAATTGTCAGAAGGAAGTGTTAAAAAAGGTCATATTTTTTAAACCAATCTTACAATGAACATTTTCTTATCCCCTTGCTTGTTATAATGCACTTTATTTAATTATTTTGTTAATTAAAAAAGTCCCGTATCAGACCTTAAAGGGGGTGCGGTTTGTGGTCACTCGCGAAAAGTGGGGTCCAAAAGAGGCCTGGTAGAAAATTAAAAAAATTTTTTTACAAGTGACCCCTTAGGGGTAATTTTATGCGTGGAATCGATTGCGCGCACTCCCAAACCTTGAAAATGCTTTCTTTACCCTGATTCAGGAAAGTAATCGGTGTATTGAAGCGAAAATCAAACTTCAGATTTTTATGAGAAAACCATCGATTCTAAGGGGAAAAGACAAAAAATCGCACTTTCAGATTTACGCTTCAAAACACCAATCCCTTCCCTGAATCAGGGTCAAGGAAGCGTTTTCAAGGTTCAGGAGTGCGCGCAATTGATTCCCCTCTCTAGGCTAGAAAAACCTAAGAATCGACTGTTTTCTCATAAAAATCCGAAAACGTTTGATTTTCGCTTCAATACACCGATTCCTTCCCTGAACCAGGATCAAGGAAGCATTTTCAAGGTTGGGAGTGCGTCGAAACATCGAATAAAGCTGCTAACCACAAGAGTATACTCGCAAGAGTATATTCAGTCTACCTACATTATTTCCATCTATAACAAATTCTCACGCCTATGTATAGCTTTAAAAGGATCATGTGAATGAACTTTTTAATATAAAATGGCATAATGCTTAGTAAAACAGAAAGTTCGAGGGTACATGATTTCAAAATTAATTAGTTTTTCTAATTTTTTAAAATTTCCATAGTGGTAAAATGTCAATTATAATGATAGTAACGGTAGTAATGCTGTAACTTAGTAGCAACATTCTTACGTCTTAGTAACGACATTATTATGAGACGCTAGAATATATAAATCGGATGTCAGTGGATAGCTTACAGGATGTTCAGAAATCTCTACCCGATTTTAAAATTCAATATCTCAGCGAGGAATTTGAATTTTTTAATTCGTTTTGTTTTATAAATTGGCTAATATAAGGTAGTTTTTTATAAAAAAATTCTTATTGAAAAAGCCTTAAATTTCGATTTTTTAGCGAAAACATTAAAAATGAACTTTTTCAAATTTCTTAAAAATTGCTGCCTTTTTTAGGATTTTGTTTGTATTAGCCATAAAAACCGAAAAAAATTAATTTGAGCTTAATTTGGATAATTTTTATAGAATTTTTTGAAAAAATCCCTTTTTAGCCTTTGACTCCAAAAGTTGTGAGCTATTTTTGACCCCCTTCCGGGCATTTTCAACCATCAACACCCAGTATAAAAATGACCAGTATAATTTTTTTTCCTCGGAATATGTTAAAACCAGCGTTAAAAGAGTGGAACTTTTACAAAAGTGAAAATTGTGAAAATTTTAACAACTTATAAAAATTTCATAAAATGATCGAAAAATAAGCAATAACATTTCTATATTGAAATGGCCATATCTCAGTGAATTTAAAAGCTTTATGGATACGGTAAAAAGCATGTGAAACTAGAGTCTTTCTCCTATGTCATAGGGAAAAAATTATTCAAAAAGCACTTAAAATAACCAATAAATATGAAAAGCAGTATTAATAATCAGTAGTGTCCGAACTTTTTTAACTCCTGTAATTCTATTCGCACCGTGAGAATTTATATCCAAGGGAATGTTCAAGTGAATTTCTTGCAAGTCACTAAATTCATTTCTTTTCAAAATAACTAAAACAAAGAATAATGTAAGTGCAAATGAAAGTTGTCTTAGTGTCAATTGTAAGGTTCGTTTTAACAATAAACAATCTTAATACTTACGTCAGAAATTTTCATCTATAACCTGTTCAATAAGGTTATAATTAAAGTCTCTCTTATTCACTTGTGAATAGTAAATAGTAGTTAGTTATAGCCTAATAGCATATTTGATAGGGAGGGAATCACCGGGTTTCGGCTGAACGACAGAATGTTGTTTCAATTGATACTTACTTCCAAATGGTTATTTCGATGATGACCGGTTGTACTGAGAATGACGGTTGTCCCGGTTACGATAATTGCAGACCATCCGGTCCATACGTGGGCAAGGGGTGGGTTGACCCACCCCCATATCGCCGCATGAGGGTAAAATGTAGAAAACATGTCGCAGTTGGGTGTGATGGATGAGGGAAAAATTGTATCGCAGGTTAGCGCTTCGCGCAGACCTGTGATACAATTTTTTATGTATGAAATGTGATACGTTTTTTTTGGTCGACAAACGTATCGCATTTGGGTCTTCGACCTACCCCCTTGCCCATATATGAATGACACCCATCTTTTGGCCATAACTCGACGAGGACTAAATCATTTTTGGAGATCTTGGGTCTATTTTAAGGCATAGGCTTCTAGCTTTAAAATAAGCCCAATATCTCCGAAAATGATTTAGTTCTCGTCGAGTTATGACTAAAAAGATGGGTGTCGTTAAATCGAGGTTCACTGAATTTTTAGCCAATTTGCCCATTTTGGCAAGAATGGGAACCCTGGTCCTCCTGCTCATCCAGTTGTGGCATGGGTCGCAAAAAGCGCTCTCGAATTTGCTCAACCCCAGGAAAATGTGACGGTGAAGAATCACAAATTTTTCCATGCAGCGAAAAAGTAATCCTCTCAAAATTTTTGCATTACCACGATTGCCTGAATTTTAGGAATGTGTGATCGAAACATGGGGTGATTGGCTACCCTGTTCCGTCTCATGTGGCATAGGTTTTCAACTCCGCGAGAGACTATGCGATGGAAAATTGTGTGCAGAAAGCAGTAAACAAGCGAGGACATGCAATGTCCAGGTGAGGGGTTTTGAACGAAAAAGTTGAAGTTTTACCACTGCGCTATGATCGACTCGCTTCAAAAGCTTTTTTTGAAACCCCAGTAGTAGATGATTTGGGGGGACCCATCCAAAAATTGTCAATTTTTGCACCAAAAAATCAACAATTTTCATATAAAGAATAAACTTTTATCCGCCGCCCATGCTTACCCCCACATCTATCCCTATCACAAAATTGTTCTAAAAAATTTTTAGCGCATTTTTACGCCTCAAGAAACCCAATCCTTATTGAAATTATGTAAACTAGGCTAACTAGATAAAAAAGTTATGACACCTATAAAAATTTTATTTTTTTTCAAAATTTCAGAACTGCTTCGATCGCCCGAAGCAATTTATATGGACCGACTGGTCAGAATGGTCCCCTTGTTCGGCTTCTTGTGGTCAAGGTGTTCAATATAAGAGACGGAAATGCCTTGTGGACCACTGCCCCTTATTGGATAAGGATACAGATGAAAAGGTTTGTGAAGTCGCTCCTTGTTCCACGGAGCCAACTTGGACGCAATGGTCGTCTTGGTCTGATTGTCATTTGTGCAATTTTGGAGAAACTCGGCTGAGGTCGAGAAAATGTACTATAGGTGGAGTTGATGGGATTAGTCATATGGCGAATGGGCAGTGTTTAGGTAGGTACAAAAATTCTAATTTTTATGATTTTTGCCAAAATTTTCTAAAAATTGAAAATTTATAATGCTCTTCTATTATGACTTGTTTCATCCCCCAAAACAAGCCTTAAATTATTTTTAGGACCCTCATTCGAAACTGACACTTGCGAGGGCCAATGTTCCGGAAATCCAAGCTTTGAAAAGAAACCCTCCAGTTTATCTATCTCGATCTCACCACCTCCACTTCCCATTATGCCCATAAATGTCCACACCACCTCATCGACTACCTCAAATCAAGCCAATTGGCTACCATGGCAAGAATGGGCATCTTGCTCTGTGTCTTGTGGTGGAGGATTTAAACAAAGGTAAGGAGTCGACAATTTAAATATAAAAAAAGAAAAAATTTTAGGATTAGAGAATGTCCTCAGGGAAAAGATTGCTCTTCTGATGGCCTTAGTTTTGAACTAGGTCCTTGTAATGAAGAATCTTGTGAAGAAGTTAAAAGTGAATTTTTGTATTTGTCAAAAAAATTTTTTACAATTTAAAAATCCAAAATTACAATTTTTTTAAATGGAAGTATTCAGCCCAAAATTCAACCCAAAAAATGACCAAATTCAACTTTTGAGTTATTTTTCTATCAAACTATAGGATATTTCCTGCTCAAGAAAAATTATAGTCCGTTTCAGCAGTCGATCGGAAAAAGTTTGATACAGCATAGCCAAGTGGATAAGGAATCCGCCTGTCCGATCTGGCAAGTTAAGCAACGTTGAGACAACCAGGTTCAATCTCATAAGGACAAAACCCAAACGTTACTTAACTTCTTGATCGGACGGACGTCACCTTGGACCACTTGACTATGATGTATTAAACTTCGGCCGCTAAAACAGACTACAGTCAGATATAAAATTTCGTTTCAAATTTTTTATTGCAAATCACACATAACATAAAAATTTTCAGGCTCTTCATGGGGTCCATGGTCCGAATGGGGTGCTTGTACGTCGCCCTGTGGCGGTGGCCGGCAAATACGAAGTCGAAAATGCCGAGCTGCTTTCATATTTTTGTGTGATGGCTATAGCAAAGAAGAGCAGGCATGTAACACCCAATCTTGTAATAGTTTTGGTTTAAAAACGCATGTTGTAACCGAAGAAGAGGGATCTCCAGATGGATTAGGTAAGCAATAAAAATTTTTAGTGTGTTTTTATGTGTTTATTATGTCATAGGTATGTCACAGTAATAAGCCTAATTTTAAGCCTAAGCTTAAGCATAAGCCTGCACTTAAGCCTAAGCATAAGCCTAAGTTTAAGCCTAAGCTCAAGCCTAAGAGTAAGCCTAAGCTTAAGTCTAAGCGTAAACCTAAGCTTAAGCATAGGCCTAAACTTAAGCCTAAGCTTAAGCCTAAGAGTAAGCCTAAGCTTAAGTCTAAGCTTAAGCTTAAGCCTAAGCTTAAGCCTAAAGCCTAATCTTAAGTCTAAGCGTAAGCTTAAGCCTAAGCCTAAACTTAAGCCTAAGCGTAAGCCTAAGTTTAAGCATAAGCCTAAGCTTAAGCCTAAGCCTCAACTTAAGCCTAAGCCTAAACTTAAGCCTAAGCCTTACAACATAGTGATGCCCTAAAAATAAAATTTTCATTTAAAAATATTAATTTTATGACTTTTTAAACAAAAATTAAAAACATTATGCTTATCTACCACTGCGCCATGCCAACCGGTCAATAATATATAAATGAAATGATAAAACTATTTCGTTTTTAAAATTTTTTTCAGCCCCAAGATGGAGCGAGTGGAGTGACTGGTCAAAATGCAGTTGCTTTACAATGAACCAATTCAGACGGCGGTTTTGCAAAATTTTAGACCCTACAATACAGGGATTTTGCACAGGAAGTATTGTTGATCAAAGACCTTGTAGGGCAAACGAATGTGGTAGGTCAAATTTTTGGGAGGAAAAGTTTAATTTGATAAATTCAGTCTCGATATCCGGTGGATGGTCTTCGTGGAGCGAATGGAGTTTATGCTCAAAAGACTGTGGCTCATCGGGACATCAAATTAGGAATAGAATGTGCTCAAATCCACTACCTTCGAATCGGTATGCGGTCACGGTAGACGGATTTTATACGGGGGGGGGGCAAAAAAGGGAAAGAGGCATGTGTATTAAAACGAAAATAGGATAATACAAGGCTAGGAAAGTGTTTTCAAGGACCGGCAATGCGGACAATCGATTTTTTTAGCGGCTCTTACTGCATTGGCTATTCCTATGACCAACAGCCATGTAAGCCAAGTGAAGAATGCTCTGGCAGACCAATCAATGGAGGCTGGTCCGAATGGACATCCTGGTCGGAATGCTCGGAACCTTGTGCGAATGGCCAAAAATCCAGAACTAGGTATAAAAATTTTAAAAAAATGAATTTCTTTGACATAAAAATTTAGGTATTGCACAAATCCAAGGCCATCAAATGGCGGGCAACAATGCAACGGAAGTGATTTTGAGCTGAAATCGTGTACCGATCCACAAAAATGTGGAAAATGTGAGTTTTGCAAAGTATAGAAAATTGTTGAATTTTTAAGAATTTTGAGAATACATGATTTTTAAAAAAATTTAAAATTTGTTATTCGGTACTAGTGAACATTAGGTGTTGCGTAAAGCCTAAGGCTAAGAGTAAGCCTACGACTAAGCCTAAATCTAAGTCTAAGCCTAAGCCTAAGCCCAAGCCTAAGCCTTGAATGCTAATTTGCAAATTAAATCCAGACTTACCCATGAAGTTCTTAGTAGACCTAAGCCTAAGCCTATGACTAAGCCTAAGCCCAAGCCTAACAAGTAAACATCGCGAACTTTATTTTCTATATCTTGACAAAAAGACTTACCGACTTGTAAGTTTCTTAACAACCCTGTATAGGTCATTTCCAAAGAAAAAAGTTGAAAATTTTTTTTGAAAAAACCTCACTTTAAGTGCGATACCTAATTTTCACTAGTACCCGTTATTCTACCACTGCGCCATATGTACGCCACGTTGGTGGCATAAACTATCGATATTTTAACACCACTTTTTTCCTACTTCCTCTTCTTACTTTGCTTTCTAGAAATTTCAGCCGCTGTCGACGGCTATTGGAGCAAATGGACAGAGTGGTCTAACTGCTCATCGCCCTGCGGGTTTTCTTTCAAATCACGGCACCGATTCTGTGACTCACCAGCACCACAGAGTTATGGCCAAGAATGTTTCGGCTTAGCATATATGACATCAATATGTAGGGTCGGGAAATGTTCTAGTATGACTAATTTTTCAATTTAAAAAAATTAAAAATATTTTCACAGAATCCGTAGATGGACACTGGTCAGAATGGAGTGATTGGTCCAAATGCACGTGGAATTGTGGCACTGGCACTCGCACAAGGCACTTTTTACATAATAAAATTTTTCTGATATCTTATCCTCAAAACTCAAGAAAAATTCACAAGAATAAATTTTCTTGGCAAAGTAGAAAAGCTACTAATAGAATGGTCCAAAAATTTGCATAGTTCTGTATAAAGTTCTTAGTAGGCCTAAGCCTAAGCCAAGCTGAAGGGTGCCAAGTCTGCTAATTTTTTAGAAAAGTGCTGATTTTTAGATGTCAAATCTGGAAAAATTTGATTCTTAAGATGCAAAATTTTGTCAAATTTATAAGAAATATGATAGAAAATTAGCATTTTCTGATTTTTGCTCCTAAAACTGATTTTTGTTCCATTCTAGGGCAAGGCCAAAGCCTAATCATAGTTCAAGCCTAGCCTAAGCCCAAGCCTAAGTCTAAGCTTAGGCCAAAGGCCAAGCCTAAATCTAAGCCTAATCCCAAGACTAAGTCTAGGACTAAGCCTAAGCCTAAGCCTAGGCCTAAACCCAAGCCTAAGCCCAAGCCTAAATCTAAGCCTAGGCTTAGGCCTAAGACCAAATCCAAGCCTAGGTCTAGGCTTAAGCCCAAGCTTAAATCTAAGCCTAACAATTTTATTAGGCTTAGATTTAGGCTTGGGCTAAAGCCTAGGCTTGGATTTGGGCTTAGGCCTAAGCCTAGGCTTGGACTTAAGTCTAGGCTTCGACTTGGGCTTAGGCCTAAGCCTAAGCCTAGGCTTAGATTTAGGCTTAGGCCTATGTTTAGGCTTGGGTTTAGACTTAGGCTTGTAAGCCTAAACCCAAGCCTAGGGCTAAGTCTAGGCCACATTTTTTACACCAAAATAAAAAATAAATTCAAACATAATCTTAACTCTGCTATTATGCCTGAGTGGAGAAATGCTAGGCGACCACCCGCCCAAAAAATACAGCATAGATGCCCAATTTTTTCCAAAATATACGCCATTTTTAGGACGAGAGAATGCACAAAACAAAAAGAAGAAAATGGCGGGTACCCATGCTTTGGAAAATCTTCCGAAGTCCAAAAATGCCT
>JAQGCP010001772.1:0-11655 GCA_034699885.1 Acrobeloides thornei | reverse complement strand
GTCGAAAAATTTTTTGGACGCCGGAATCGTGTTTTTCAGCCATTTTTACCCCTAGAAATGATGTTTTTGAAAAAAAATTTTTCGAAAAATTTGCCCAATAAAGGGCAAAAAGCCGGTTTTTTTTTGGGACACCTTGTAGATATGTCAATTTCACACAGACCCTGGGTGGTGCACTTTGATTGTTTCATACGCTAGGATTTGTTCAATCTTTTCCTAGTGAAAATTATAAAAATGATAGTCGACTTACTTTCGAGTTGCCGCCATTTTCATTTCAGGGAATCGATTCTGTAAGTCGATTTAAACTTGCTTGCGCACTTCTTTTTTTGCACCACCTACACACAAATCCCATAGCGTCTAGCGCGAAAAACTGAACTTTATAGAAAGAAAGTATAAAAAATTCAAAATTCGATCATTTTTGAAAATTTTGAATATCCATTCAACTATTTTTTAGTGTCATAAAAGATCTTTTTTATTATTAAAGTAATAATTTTTGGAACATGCCCGAAAGCGATGATGATTTTGAGCGAAGAAACAGGGATAAGTTTGCTAGAGAACGAGACTATCCAGCGGATCGCACACGAGGCACGCGTGATGTAATAGGTGGCGATAGGTGGGTGACTTTTTTTCTTAATCAAATTTTGTGTCTTAATTTAGGAATAGGCGTGATTATTCAAATGGTTTTGGTATGAAACGTACTTCCAATCGACGTGATGATGAACCGACGGGTAAACGCGGACGTTTTGAGTAAGTTTTTTCAGGAGGGTAGTGCAAGTTTGGAAGATAAAATTGAGTACTAACGTGACCTGGAGAGTCCCACCCCATACACAAATTCGATTTTTCACAAAAAATTTAATTTTTCGAGCAAAATTCCCCCTCCTATTGTGTTAGTAGCTCCAAGTTTTGTTAATTATCTTTATTTTGCACTATTGACTAACATTTTTTAGTACTGCTAGTGATTCATATGAGCCACAATTTATTAAGAAAGACGAAGGCACGGGCACAGTTATGTTGACTTTCAAAAAATTCTTAGCTACTGTGGATGATTCGATTTCCGACGATGAGGCCATTACCAAGTATAACGAATACAAGGTCGAATTCAAGCGGCAGCAAATTCAGAAGTTCTTTGATGTCCATAAGGATGAAGAATGGCAAGCTTTGAATTTCTTTTTAAGTTTATTTAAAATTTAGGTTCCGCTTGAAATATCATCCTGAAGAAATGAAAGCGCGCAAAGAAGAGCAACAGGCTTTTCTTCAAAAGCGTTTGGATGTATTTACGGAATTATTTGAAAGTGGAGCAATTGGCGGAATTAAATTAAATCATGATGCAGCATTGGAAATCATTCGACTCTTGGATACAGGTATAATAAACTGTTCAGTAGCTTAGATTTGGGGGGAGCCTGAGCAGGATTACCATATAAAATTTTTGAAAAAAAGCATCTAGGCCTCAGAAAAAAGCAAATGCTAAAATATGATTAAAAATTAGCTAAGATAATGAATTTTTGGGTAAAAAATATCCTAAAATACAATTTGTAGTCAAAAATAAGTATTTTTGGTTAAAATTTTTCGATGTCACCCTCCCTAACTTCGTAGTAATGGGCCAAAATTAGGTATCAACTTCGTATTTGGGACTCGAAAACCAGTTTTTTTATTGATTTCGGTAAAAAATTAACAAATTTTTGCAAAGTGAACTAGCTTTCGAATTTTTTATCTTTAACTAAATGATTCCATTTTTTCAGTTGTGATAAAGTTGGAAGGTGGCACAGAGGAAGACATTCTGGAAATGAGAAATGAACCAGTGGATGATGAATCTGTTTTGGAATTAAAAAAGGCTAATCCGCCAACTGAACCTAATAATGGGTATGCACTTTTTTTCATTGATTAAATTTTCCGAATTAGCACAACAATTCAGGCTATCTACTCTTTTTTGCAAGCCCGGTTTTGTAAATTTGTTTAACATTTTTGAATTTTTTAGCGAAGAAAAAACCGTGAAAGCCGAAACGAATGGCGATACTCAACCATCGGATGTGACCGCAAAAGAAGTTGAACAAAGCGATGCGGCTAATTTGCAAGAAAATAAAGGTATATAAAGGCTCTAGGACTTTTCACAACGAATAAAAATTGCAATAAGAGTTCCCTGAATTTCAATAAAATCTTGATACTGAAGCGATTTGTTGAACACTACAAAATTCCGTTATGAATAGTCCGCTTTTCGTTGTGAAAAGTCCCTAGAGCCTATATAACTTGCCGTTATTGTTATACAAATTGATTTCAGAAGACGGCGAAGTGAATGTTGAAGCGAAGAATGATGAAAAAGCTCGTAAAAGACCACCACTTCACAAGACTTGCAGTATTTTTTTCCGCACTATACCGTCAACTATAACTATAGCAGAAATTGAAGCGGTATATTCAATTTTCGGAACTAGTATCGATTAGGTATCCCCCTGAACATGAAATTTTTCATTTGGAACATCAGACCATCGTTAACCAAGGAGCAATGAGACTTCAAGCTTTGCTTAGCCGTCAAGCAGCTCAAGAAACGAGGAAAACCACGAGTTCATATAAAGATTCTTGTCAAAATCACATGCCATACGTCATATAAATAGCCTTTTCTTGATTCGGGGAAAGATTTTTAGGTCTCGAAAATGTGAAGTTCGGATTCATTGCATAAAATTACCCTCAGAGGGCTACATTCCAAATGAAAAAATTTTTTAAAAAAATTTTTACGTTCAATGGGAGATACCTAATCGATACTAGTTCTCAATGTTCCTAAATATAAAGTTGTGACTTTTTTTACTTTTTAGGTTTGTAAGCAACATCCCGGTTTTCTTCGTTTAGGAATATCTGATCCTTTACCAGATCAAAAGTTTTCGCGACGCGGCTGGGTCACCTATCGACGTGATGTTAATATCAAAGAGATCTTCTGGAGCTTGAAAAGTGTTCGAGTAAGTATTGATCAGCGGCGCAAAGTGGGTTTTGGCTTGGTGAGGGAAAAAATTTTTTTGATGAAACTCTTTAGTTAAAAAAAACAAGCTGTGATGGGGTGAGGGAAGCCATGATACATTATTTTTGTTGAATGAATTTTTAGGTGGCCGAATATGATCTTGGAGCTTCGGTAAATCGCGATTTGAGGCGACGAGTTCGTGTTGTAAATGGCATAACTTCACATAAACCGGTTGCACAAAATGATCTCCGCCAAGCTGCTAAACTTATTGCGTTGCATGACCACCGTGCTGGACTCTATTTTGATGATGAAGTTAAACAAGGTATGAGGTGTTTTCATCTGAATTTGACCTCCGAGTCAAGGGTTTTTGATGCGCGAAATCGATTTCCCCCTAATGAGTAATTTTGGAGAAAATTTTTTTTTTGGAAAAATTTCGCCAAAAATGACCAAATGGTGATTTTGTTTTGGAACGCACCCTGTATTCGAGGTACCATAATTGATAGCCGCTTTAAGAAAACTATATATTCAGTATTACTTTTTTTATCCCATCCGTAAATTGATTGTTAAAATATTTTAGGACCGCTACATAATCTAGAGCTAGCAATTACTCAGAGTCATAATCCAATCCTGAAAGGCATCACAGAATATCTAGTAGAAGAAGTTAGCGCGGAAGAGGATGAACTGTTAGGCTTGCATAGCCAGTCGGAAGAAGACGTCAAGCATCCATTCGAACGTGACGACCGATTATTGCAAGTTCTTGACAAGCTCGTGCTCTACTTGAGAATTGTCCATTCTATCGACTTTTACAACCATGGTGATTATCCATACGAAGATAATATGCCGAATCGGTCGGTTTTTTTAAATGTAGCGAACAGGCCCGTATCTATGATTTAGCGACGTGGGGAGAGGGGGATTTTTTTACCATTGTTTGGTTAGGGAAGGGGGCAATACTGAAATTTGATTTTCCAAAAGCTCAAAAAAATTAGACAAAAAATGAAAAATTTGCTAAAAATTGAACGATTTGACGAAAATTACTATAAAAAATTGACATTTTTGTTAAAAATTGCAATTTTTGTTGAAAAAATGGCAAATTTTGGATATTTTTTGGGAAAAAATTATAAGGAGGATCTAAAAATTGAAAAAAATCGAAAAATTCATTAAAAATTGAAATGATATTTCCGAGCCTTTAGATTGGGATTGATTCATGTTCGAGACAAAGAGCCCGACGGCGTCCAATTTGGCAAGAATGATCGAGGTGTGCCATTGATTTCACAAAAGTTCATGAATGACTTTACTACCGGATTTAATGAACGCCTGGAATCGCACTTACTCAAGAATACTATTTTGACAGAAGAAGAATTAGTGGCACTTGGAAAGAAGGATCCAGAAAAGTAGGATTTTGTGTTACTTGAAATATGATGTTTCGAATTATAGAGAATTGGAAGATTTCGTGGCTGCTAATAGCGTCCAACTAGCACCCGATAAATGGTTGTGTCCACTGTCTGGCAAAAAGTTCAAAGGACCTGAATTTATTCACAAGCATTTATCGTCTAAGCATCAGGATAAGCTGGATGAAATTAAAGACGCTGTAAGTTTTTTCGTGGAATGATGTGGAAATGAGCAGCGTCGTAATAGATGGGAACGAAAATTCTTAAAAAAATGAAAATTCTTCCCTTTGGTTCCCCTTATGTTTTAGTTGTTTCGATCAAAAACTGACCAAAATTGGCCATTTTTTAAACAAAAATTGCAATTTTCTGAGCATTTTCAGCTTAAAAAAGCATTTTTTAATCAAATTTTGGAGACCTGTTTTTTTGCCTGCGGAGCTGTTTTTTTGTTGAAAAAGGTCGAAAAAAATTTTTTCTCCTTTCCCCAAATCTGGACCAAAATTACGACGTTGGAAATGAGCATTCTGTAACTTGTGTATTAAGGCGTTGTATTACAACAACTATGTGATCGACCCTGAACGCCCGCATGATCCAGAACCGAAACCTGCTTTGACTGCTGCTACAAATGCATCAACTGGTAACGCTCTAGCAGATGAAATTCGAAGACCGAACGAGCCAGACCGAGGTGGGTTTCTAAATTAAAGGGTGAGCCAAAAAACTATATTTTTGCGTTTTTTAGCGAAAATTTTTCAACATTTTTTTTCAAAAATCACCTATATATTCTTTTTTTTTCAAAATTCGATTTTTTTTGTCCAAAATTCGATTTTTTGTACATTTTTTCTGCCAAAATTTAATGTTTTTGATCAAAATTCAAGGGGGTATTTTCATGCGAGAATGCGTGCAATCAATTTCTTGCATGAAAATACCCCTTTATGTGATTTTTGAAAAAAATATTTGAAAAATTTTCACCAAAAACGCAGAAATACAGCTTTTTTTTGGCTCACTCTGTATTTCCTTATATTTTACTATTGACTTTGTTAGGTTTCCGACCGTCAACGACTGGCTGGAATGATCGCCCTAATCTAACACGTTATGGTGGTGGCGGCAGAATGGGCGGTGGTGGACGTGACTTTGGTGGAAATCGCGGCCGCTTTTTTGATACCATGGATGGGGCTCGAATGGATAGACGCCAAACTTCTTACCGTGATTTGGACGCACCTGATGAGGTTTTCTAATCTTAGTAATAACGATAATTATTGTTTTTATTTATTATTTGGAAGTTTTTTGGTTGTTTTTTTATAGAAGCCTTCCAATAAGGACTTTCTATAACAAATTTCAATGGCTATATGAACGTTATTATTATTTTCTTTCTTTATGTGTGGATTAAGTAAATATCTTGTTGAAAATTTTAGGTATTGAAATTAACTTTTTATTCATTTCCAAAGATATGAGCGATAACATTTTTCAATGCGAGGATTTTTAAAATTATATATGAATGATTTGTTAATTTTGATGTCCAATAAAGTTGAAATATCATCTTCTCGCTTGTAATTTAAATGCTATAAAATATCATATACAATTAAAAAATGAAAGAATTCCACTCTGCTATCATTCGACATGAAAATGGATATTCTGTCAAGGGAAATTGCAGAGATTGGGTTGATTTCAAAAATCATCTATAAGGGGTATTTTTCATGCGAAAATTTTTCGCCAAATAACACAAAAGTACGGTTTTTGGCTCACCCTGTAGTAGGATTATGTCTTGTTATCACTTTGTAGCGATTTGTACTACACATGGTTTTCGTCAGTGAGAGAGAGTTCGAGGTCCGCTATTGTGTGTTTCGGTTGGTGCTAAGTTTGTTACATTTATTGCCATTGAATTTGCGGAATTTTTATCATAAACAATGCTTGAAAGCCGGTGGAGTAAAATTGTATTTATTCTCGTTCTTTTATTGGCTCTGATAATTGGCTTGGTATTGTTGATACCATTTCCGTTGGCAATTTATCCAGCAATCGTTAAGGTAGTGAAGTTGTCATAGATGTGATTTTTTACAATTAATTGTTAAGGGTATGCTCTATTTATACGCATACGATGATGGAACTTTTCCAAAATTGACCTACTATTGGTCCAAGCCACCTGCAATTAGTTATCATGGTAGTCGGAAATTTACGCTAATTATAGTGTCTTTTTTTAGACTTTTATATGTGGAATATTACGAACATCGAAGAGTTTGTTTTTTATGGCGATATGGCAAGTATGAAAGATGTTGGTCCATATTCTTTTATGTAAGATTATTTGGTATGCTTCAAATTCGCGATTTCGGATTACGGTGCCCAAATTTCGATTTCGACTTTTCCGGATTTAGATCAGCGACCCCGATTTCGCGAAACACCGTATTTTCGATTTCGACGCATCACTATTACAGGATGAGCCAAAAACTCGTACTTTTGCATTTTTGAAATTTTTCAAAAATATTTTTTTATCATCTATAAGGGGTATTTTCATGCGAGAAATCGATTGCAAAATACCTTTTATAGGTGATTTTCGCCAAAAAACGCAAAAGTATGGCTTTTTTGTCTCACCATTTTTGGGCACATAGAAAAATTCGTATAGAAATCACTTTTTACAACTAACTTCTCAACAGTTCGCTAAAATTATGTACAGAAAAGTAGCACATTTAAAAAATTCTTTTAACAAGGGTAAAGATCTTATTTTTGAGGATAATTTTTATCAAAAGAATTTGCTTTCATTCATAGCAGAGTTCGTTCTAATCTTAAGTAGGAATTCTTATAGATAAGGAATTTCTCACACCCTTTTTTATTTAACACGTTTTGTAATAGAAAAAAGGTACTTTCCTGTTATCCCGCCCGTGCTGAAAATTCTTTTTTTGCATTTATTCAACATTTTATGCATTTAATAACACAATGTAACGCGTTTTACGATGGAGAAGTTTGTTTTTAATTAGTTACAGCGTACTACTATCCTTATGCCGAACTACCTAAAAAATGGTGTTATTAAATGCATAAAATGTTGAAATAAAGTGTTTTTAAGTGTTAATTACGCGGGTGGGATACGAGGGAAGTACCAAAAAAAAATTTAAGCGAACAAAAATCAAATGAATAAAAAATATTTGATACTACTAAGCTGAAAAAATTACAGGGTGGTGCAAAAAACCGCAATTATGAAACTTTTGAGGGCCATTTTTTCTAAAAATATCATTTCTAGGGGTAAAAATAGCTGAAAAACACGATTCGGCGTCAAAAAAATTTTTTGACCCATAAAAGCCCCTTAAAATGGCAAAAAACGGGGTTTTTAACCCAAAATCTCAGAAAAATCGCTATTTTATCACGTTTTTTTCACGTAGAATCCCCTTTTTCCCCCCATTTTAAGGGGCTTTTATGGGTCAAAAAAGTTTTTGACGCCGGAATCGTGTTTTTCAGCTATTTTTACCCCTAGAAATGATATTTTCAGAAAAAATTTTCGAAAAAATGGCCCTCAAAAGTTTCATAATTGCGGTTTTTTGCACCACTCTGTAGTAAAATTCGTTAAAAATTGATAAACTCGCAAAAAATTGACAAATTCGTACAATCCGAATGTTCAATTTTTATAAAATTCTGACAATTACCAAAAATTGATATTTTGAAATAAATTTAAATTTAAGCACTTTTATAGAGAAAGTGAATTCAAAGGACCAATTCAGTTTTCGGATGACGGAAATTCAGTTTATTTTGAGAACAATCGCTCTTGGGTATACAATCAAGAAACTTCATGTGAGTTATGTACTTACGATGATGTTGTCTATCAGCCAAATCCATCTTTAATGGTGCGTTTACAAGTGTATTTCTGCATTAAAAGATTAGTCCAGTGGGGGAAAAAGTTACACGGTGGTGCGATTTCAAGTTAAAGAGGTCGAGAAATGTTGCCGGTTTGTAGGTTCACCTAAAACTTTAAAGTCTTATATCTCGGCGGGACAGAGGTTTCAGGAAAAACCGCTCAATAAAAAGTTTGCATTTTACCTACATTACAAAATGCAAAAAGAATTATCGAAATCGGATTAGTCTCCGAAAAGCTGGAGATTTTTGAAGTTGGATATCGTAGATTCGAGTTTTTCAACAAAAAAAACTTGGAAGTTAAAGTTTTCGGTCAAAAGAAAGGTTTCAGAAAAAATCGCTTACTACAAAATTAGTATTTTGTTTGGGGAATAAAATGCAAAAAGAATTTCCGGATTTCGATTTACCAGTGAGAAGTTAGAGATTTTTGAAGTTGAACCTACAACCGGCAACATTTCTCGATCCACTTGTGCCACCGTGTGACGGTTATGATGGACCCGACGGTGCAATAACTATCCTGGAAGCCGTACAATCCCTCGATAAGCTCTCCACCCGTCCGAATAAATAGTTGTTCCAGGTCGAATATAGCGTAGAATTTGTGGAAGCAGATCGATCGCTCAACGTCGTCGTACAAGAACCATGAAGGAGTGATTTGATCCGCACTCTGTTCAACCAAAAATCCAACGACCATAACGTCTAACGCGACGTCCCCTTTGTGCTTTTCGAGTTGTCATGAAGGATTCATCGATTTCTACGCTTGTACCTGGTCCGCCAATCGTAATCGGGTGGGCATTAAAGTAGTTGGCACACAAACGTCGAAAGCGACGCCAATAACGGATTACGGTGCTCCGACTCATCTTTGTCTCAAACATAACTTGCTCCAAAGTGTACATACGATTAACCCAAAGATATGATAACTTTCTTCAACGAAACACGTCCTGTTTTCTTATGTTCAAAGAAAGTACCCTAGAAAAAGATAACCCTCCTTTTAAAAAAGAAAACATACTGCTAAAAATCCCTTTATAGGCTTATTTTGATTCGTCGGTCCAAAACGGCACTCCCTTTTTTCACAAATCCAGTATCAGCCTCTTCCTTGCTTCGCATTTCGCATTGATTTTGACAGCGATCACAAATCATCGAACTATAGATAAACCATAGTGCTTTCATCCATTCTTCAACCTCCTCATCCGGTAATCTAAGTTTATCGCACAATTCAAAATAATTTATCTCATGAAGCGTGAGCGATTGTACTATTTTTAAGCTATAATCACATTTGAAGATAAAAGATATTTTTGCGAAAATTCGCAAAAAAAATGAGAAAAAAATGGCTTAAGAATGTTTTTAAAACATTAAATTTTCTTTTTTCTCCTTAGGTACACTTTTGACACTAGCTCCAAAATTTTAAAAAATTTCTCTGACCCCCGGATTCGAGTTTTATGGTCTCGGGTTCGAATCCCACTTGAGTCGATTTGATTTTGCCTTGGAAAAAAACTTTCAGTTTTTCGTAAATAATTTTGTTTTCTAAAAAAATCCGGTGATTAGGGCGTTCGATTGAGCTACGGACGATGGAAACGGATTTAAACTCGATTTTTGGCGAATTTTTGAAATGTGGAAGCAGTAAAAAAACAACTTGTACGACCACGCAGGGATGCATTTTTATGGCTCAAGGAAGCGTTTTTGAGCTTTGGGAATGCAAAAATCGGATTCCTCGTGTAAAATTACCCTCATAGAGGTCATTTTCAGAAAAAATCGAGAAAAAATTTTTTCGAAAAAATTCACGTTCAATGCGGTCGCTAATCGTTAGTAGTACCAAAAATTGCCTAAAATTTTGACAAAAAATTGTAAAAAATAAGCATTTTTTGTTAAAAAAATTGCATTTTTGATGAAAAATGGTAACATGTAGACATTTTTCATGAAAAAAATTTTTCTGGGATGTAAAATTTTTAAAAATAAAGAAAATTACACTCTTGTGAATAGAGTTATTTTTTCTTAACCCCCGTTTTGCTTAACCCCTATATTTTCGGGGATTAACCCCCAAAATTTCAGTGGTTAACCCCGAAATTTTGGGGGTTACAAAATAGAAGATTGCAAAAAGACGCTGGGGGGGGGGGGTTATTTTAGAAGAAATACGATATTTCCTATAAAACCTGCAATTGTCTTAACTCTAAGTTTAATATAGCTCAGTATTTGGAGAACAAATTTGTTTGTACGATTATTACGAAAACGAATTACGGTGCCCTCTTGCCTACTCTTCTCCCTACGCCACAGTTATATTTCTTGTTGGAATTTTAAATGTTGTTTGAATGGCAATATATTTTCTAAGTTTTTTAGATGTAAAATTAATTTGTTTTTTAGGATTTGGTACGATGATTATGTGTAATTAAATTGAAGCTAAGAATTAAAATGAAATGTTTTCTAGAAACTTTTAATGTTTTTAGCCTATGACTCTGAAAAGCATTGAGCTATTGCACTAAACATTGCAAACTATATTCATCTCATTTGCTATGAAACTTGCAATTTTCCTAACTCTAAGTCTGATGTAGCTCAGTATTTTGGAAGGACAAATTTGTTAGTATGATTATTACGAAAACGAATTACGGTGCCCCCCTGGCCTACTTTTCTCCCTACACCACGATTGTATTCTCATCTCTTGTTGGAATTTTAAATGTTATGTTTGGATGGCAATATATTTTCTAAGTTTTTTTAGATGTAAAATTATTTTTTTTCAGAGCTGTAGCCAGCATATCGCAACCTATCGCATTGCGATATGTTTTGCCTTGCGATATATTGCAAAATTACGTGGTTGATTTTCTATTAAAACCTCCCACATGAAAGTTTCTTCAAGAGTTAAAAACAAAAAATTGTTGCGATAGTTTTTGAAACATTTGCGATAGGTTTTAAATTTTTTTCTAACAATTTGCGATAGTTTGATAAATTCCTTGGCTACGACCCTGGTTGTTTTGTACGATTTGGTAAGATGATTATGTGTAATTAAATTGAAGCTAAGAATTAAAATGACATGTTTTCTAGAAACTTATAATGTTTTTAGCGTACTTTGAAAACACTGAAACATTTCATCAAACCTTTCAAACTGCATTCGTCTCGCTAGTTCATTTCCTATAAAACCTGCAATTGTCTTAACTCTAACAAGTCTGATATAGCTCAGTATTTGGAGGACAAATTTGTTTATATGAATATTACGAAAAGGAGCATAGTTGTATCCAAAACTTGATGCTCATAATAAGTTTGGATATGGCATTTCTATTTTTCCTTGTATTAGCAAAATTTTTGTTAATTCTATGCCCTCAAAACGCAATGGTAAAAACTTTTCCTGTTTACATAATTGTAGTTTTTAATCAATGTTAGGCACAAAATACCATTAAAGTAGGCCTTTTAATGCCAGAATATGGGTCTGATGCGTCTGGAGGTGCAAGTTATCGGAATAGTGCTGGCGCCTTGTCTATAGCTTTAGATAGAATTTACAATGAAGCTTTATTA